>CAUJRU010002979.1:22200-60311 GCA_963277665.1 Viscum album
GTTTTTAAGTTTTAGGTTTTATTATTTTGAGAGTAGGGTATAGGGAATAGGTTTTTAGGTTCAGGTTTCAGCTTTAAGGTTTTAGAGTTCAAGAATTAAGGTTTTAGATGCGGTGGTTTGGGACTAGGATTTGGGATTTTTTGGATCGGTTTTGTGGTTTTGGTTTATGATTTCAGCGGTAGGGTTTATGTTTTAAGGTTTAGGGTTTAAAATTTTTAGATTAGGGTACGGGGAAGATTTTTTTTGGTTTGGGGATCAGCTTTTAGGTTTTAGAGTTTATAGATTATGGTTTCGGATATAGGGTTTTCGGTCTAGGTTTTATGATTCTTTTTGTATGGTTTTCGGGTTTACGTTTATTATTTGGGGGTTCGGGTTTAGCTTTTAAGGTTTAGGGTTTCTTATTTTGATAGTATGGTGTAGGGAATAGGTTTTTATGTTTAGGGTTCAGCTTTTAGGTTTTAGATTTCATGTATTAGGGTTTCAGATGAAGTTGTTTGGGACTAGGATTTTGGATAATGTGGTTCGGTTTAGTGGTTTTGGTTTATGATTTCACGGATAGGGTTTATGTTTTAAGGTTTAGGGTTTAGAATTTTGATAATAGGGTATGTTTAATATGTTTTTGGTCTAGGAGTTCAGCTTTTAGGTTTTAGGGTTTATAGATTAGAGTTTTGGATATAGGGTTTTTAGTATAGGTTTTACGTGTTTTTTTGTATGGTTTTCAGGTTTAGGTTTATAATTTTAGAGTTAGGGTTTAGATTTTATGGTTTAGGGTTTATAATTTTAAAATTAGGGTATAGTGAATTGGTTTCTAGGTTCACGTTTCATCTTTTTGGTTTTAGAATTCCGGAATTTGGGTTTCAGATGTAGTGGTTTGGGACTAGGGTTTAGGATTTTTTGGTTCGGTTTTGTGGTTTTGGTTTATCATTTTAGGTCTAGGGTTTATGTTTTAAGTTTTATGGTTTATAATTTCAATACTAGGGTTTGGGGAAGATGTTTTTGGGTTCTGGGTTCAGCTTTTAGGTTTTAGGGTTTAGATAATTGGGCTTCAGATATAGGGTTTTCGGTCTGGGTTTAGGATTTTTTTGGTAGGGTTTTCGGCTTTAGGTTTAATATTTTAGAGTTAGGGTTTAGTTTTTAACTTTTAGGGTTTATTTTTTGATATTAGGGTAGAGGGAATAGGAATTCAGGTTCAGGGTTCAGCTTTTAGGTTTTAGAGTTCAGGTATTAGGGTTTCAGATGTAGTGGTTTGGGACTCGGATATATGATTTTTTTTGGGTTTTTTAGTTTTGGTTTTTGATTTCAGGGGTAGGATTTATGTTTTAAAGTTTAGGGTTTACAATTTTTAGATTATGGTATAGGGAAGATGTTTCTGGGTTCAGGGTTTAGGTTTTAGGTTTTAGGGTTTAGAGATTAGGGTTTTGGATATTGTGTTTTCGATCTAGGTTTTTGGATTTTTTTTTGGTATGGTTTTCAGGTTGTAGGTTTATGATTTCAGGGTTCAGTTTTAGGTTTTTAAGTTTTAGGTTTTATTATTTTGAGAGTAGGGTATAGGGAATAGGTTTTTAGGTTCAGGTTTCAGCTTTAAGGTTTTAGAGTTCAAGAATTAAGGTTTTAGATGCGGTGGTTTGGGACTAGGATTTGGGATTTTTTGGATCGGTTTTGTGGTTTTGGTTTATGATTTCAGCGGTAGGGTTTATGTTTTAAGGTTTAGGGTTTAAAATTTTTAGATTAGGGTACGGGGAAGATTTTTTTTGGTTTGGGGATCAGCTTTTAGGTTTTAGAGTTTATAGATTATGGTTTCGGATATAGGGTTTTCGGTCTAGGTTTTATGATTCTTTTTGTATGGTTTTCGGGTTTACGTTTATTATTTGGGGGTTCGGGTTTAGCTTTTAAGGTTTAGGGTTTCTTATTTTGATAGTATGGTGTAGGGAATAGGTTTTTATGTTTAGGGTTCAGCTTTTAGGTTTTAGATTTCATGTATTAGGGTTTCAGATGAAGTTGTTTGGGACTAGGATTTTGGATAATGTGGTTCGGTTTAGTGGTTTTGGTTTATGATTTCACGGATAGGGTTTATGTTTTAAGGTTTAGGGTTTAGAATTTTGATAATAGGGTATGTTTAATATGTTTTTGGTCTAGGAGTTCAGCTTTTAGGTTTTAGGGTTTATAGATTAGAGTTTTGGATATAGGGTTTTTAGTATAGGTTTTACGTGTTTTTTTGTATGGTTTTCAGGTTTAGGTTTATAATTTTAGAGTTAGGGTTTAGATTTTATGGTTTAGGGTTTATAATTTTAAAATTAGGGTATAGTGAATTGGTTTCTAGGTTCACGTTTCATCTTTTTGGTTTTAGAATTCCGGAATTTGGGTTTCAGATGTAGTGGTTTGGGACTAGGGTTTAGGATTTTTTGGTTCGGTTTTGTGGTTTTGGTTTATCATTTTAGGTCTAGGGTTTATGTTTTAAGTTTTATGGTTTATAATTTCAATACTAGGGTTTGGGGAAGATGTTTTTGGGTTCTGGGTTCAGCTTTTAGGTTTTAGGGTTTAGATAATTGGGCTTCAGATATAGGGTTTTCGGTCTGGGTTTAGGATTTTTTTGGTAGGGTTTTCGGCTTTAGGTTTAATATTTTAGAGTTAGGGTTTAGTTTTTAACTTTTAGGGTTTATTTTTTGATATTAGGGTAGAGGGAATAGGAATTCAGGTTCAGGGTTCAGCTTTTAGGTTTTAGAGTTCAGGTATTAGGGTTTCAGATGTAGTGGTTTGGGACTCGGATATATGATTTTTTTTGGGTTTTTTAGTTTTGGTTTTTGATTTCAGGGGTAGGATTTATGTTTTAAAGTTTAGGGTTTACAATTTTTAGATTATGGTATAGGGAAGATGTTTCTGGGTTCAGGGTTTAGGTTTTAGGTTTTAGGGTTTAGAGATTAGGGTTTTGGATATTGTGTTTTCGATCTAGGTTTTTGGATTTTTTTTTGGTATGGTTTTCAGGTTTAGGTTTATGATTTCAGGGTTCAGTTTTAGGTTTTTAAGTTTTAGGTTTTATTATTTTGAGAGTAGGGTATAGGGAATAGGTTTTTAGGTTCAGGTTTCAGCTTTAAGGTTTTAGAGTTCAAGAATTAAGGTTTTAGATGCGGTGGTTTGGGACTAGGATTTGGGATTTTTTGGATCGGTTTTGTGGTTTTGGTTTATGATTTCAGCGGTAGGGTTTATGTTTTAAGGTTTAGGGTTTAAAATTTTTAGATTAGGGTACGGGGAAGATTTTTTTTGGTTTGGGGATCAGCTTTTAGGTTTTAGAGTTTATAGATTATGGTTTCGGATATAGGGTTTTCGGTCTAGGTTTTATGATTCTTTTTGTATGGTTTTCGGGTTTACGTTTATTATTTGGGGGTTCGGGTTTAGCTTTTAAGGTTTAGGGTTTCTTATTTTGATAGTATGGTGTAGGGAATAGGTTTTTATGTTTAGGGTTCAGCTTTTAGGTTTTAGATTTCATGTATTAGGGTTTCAGATGAAGTTGTTTGGGACTAGGATTTTGGATAATGTGGTTCGGTTTAGTGGTTTTGGTTTATGATTTCACGGATAGGGTTTATGTTTTAAGGTTTAGGGTTTAGAATTTTGATAATAGGGTATGTTTAATATGTTTTTGGTCTAGGAGTTCAGCTTTTAGGTTTTAGGGTTTATAGATTAGAGTTTTGGATATAGGGTTTTTAGTATAGGTTTTACGTGTTTTTTTGTATGGTTTTCAGGTTTAGGTTTATAATTTTAGAGTTAGGGTTTAGATTTTATGGTTTAGGGTTTATAATTTTAAAATTAGGGTATAGTGAATTGGTTTCTAGGTTCACGTTTCATCTTTTTGGTTTTAGAATTCCGGAATTTGGGTTTCAGATGTAGTGGTTTGGGACTAGGGTTTAGGATTTTTTGGTTCGGTTTTGTGGTTTTGGTTTATCATTTTAGGTCTAGGGTTTATGTTTTAAGTTTTATGGTTTATAATTTCAATACTAGGGTTTGGGGAAGATGTTTTTGGGTTCTGGGTTCAGCTTTTAGGTTTTAGGGTTTAGATAATTGGGCTTCAGATATAGGGTTTTCGGTCTGGGTTTAGGATTTTTTTGGTAGGGTTTTCGGCTTTAGGTTTAATATTTTAGAGTTAGGGTTTAGTTTTTAACTTTTAGGGTTTATTTTTTGATATTAGGGTAGAGGGAATAGGAATTCAGGTTCAGGGTTCAGCTTTTAGGTTTTAGAGTTCAGGTATTAGGGTTTCAGATGTAGTGGTTTGGGACTCGGATATATGATTTTTTTTGGGTTTTTTAGTTTTGGTTTTTGATTTCAGGGGTAGGATTTATGTTTTAAAGTTTAGGGTTTACAATTTTTAGATTATGGTATAGGGAAGATGTTTCTGGGTTCAGGGTTTAGGTTTTAGGTTTTAGGGTTTAGAGATTAGGGTTTTGGATATTGTGTTTTCGATCTAGGTTTTTGGATTTTTTTTTGGTATGGTTTTCAGGTTTAGGTTTATGATTTCAGGGTTCAGTTTTAGGTTTTTAAGTTTTAGGTTTTATTATTTTGAGAGTAGGGTATAGGGAATAGGTTTTTAGGTTCAGGTTTCAGCTTTAAGGTTTTAGAGTTCAAGAATTAAGGTTTTAGATGCGGTGGTTTGGGACTAGGATTTGGGATTTTTTGGATCGGTTTTGTGGTTTTGGTTTATGATTTCAGCGGTAGGGTTTATGTTTTAAGGTTTAGGGTTTAAAATTTTTAGATTAGGGTACGGGGAAGATTTTTTTTGGTTTGGGGATCAGCTTTTAGGTTTTAGAGTTTATAGATTATGGTTTCGGATATAGGGTTTTCGGTCTAGGTTTTATGATTCTTTTTGTATGGTTTTCGGGTTTACGTTTATTATTTGGGGGTTCGGGTTTAGCTTTTAAGGTTTAGGGTTTCTTATTTTGATAGTATGGTGTAGGGAATAGGTTTTTATGTTTAGGGTTCAGCTTTTAGGTTTTAGATTTCATGTATTAGGGTTTCAGATGAAGTTGTTTGGGACTAGGATTTTGGATAATGTGGTTCGGTTTAGTGGTTTTGGTTTATGATTTCACGGATAGGGTTTATGTTTTAAGGTTTAGGGTTTAGAATTTTGATAATAGGGTATGTTTAATATGTTTTTGGTCTAGGAGTTCAGCTTTTAGGTTTTAGGGTTTATAGATTAGAGTTTTGGATATAGGGTTTTTAGTATAGGTTTTACGTGTTTTTTTGTATGGTTTTCAGGTTTAGGTTTATAATTTTAGAGTTAGGGTTTAGATTTTATGGTTTAGGGTTTATAATTTTAAAATTAGGGTATAGTGAATTGGTTTCTAGGTTCACGTTTCATCTTTTTGGTTTTAGAATTCCGGAATTTGGGTTTCAGATGTAGTGGTTTGGGACTAGGGTTTAGGATTTTTTGGTTCGGTTTTGTGGTTTTGGTTTATCATTTTAGGTCTAGGGTTTATGTTTTAAGTTTTATGGTTTATAATTTCAATACTAGGGTTTGGGGAAGATGTTTTTGGGTTCTGGGTTCAGCTTTTAGGTTTTAGGGTTTAGATAATTGGGCTTCAGATATAGGGTTTTCGGTCTGGGTTTAGGATTTTTTTGGTAGGGTTTTCGGCTTTAGGTTTAATATTTTAGAGTTAGGGTTTAGTTTTTAACTTTTAGGGTTTATTTTTTGATATTAGGGTAGAGGGAATAGGAATTCAGGTTCAGGGTTCAGCTTTTAGGTTTTAGAGTTCAGGTATTAGGGTTTCAGATGTAGTGGTTTGGGACTCGGATATATGATTTTTTTTGGGTTTTTTAGTTTTGGTTTTTGATTTCAGGGGTAGGATTTATGTTTTAAAGTTTAGGGTTTACAATTTTTAGATTATGGTATAGGGAAGATGTTTCTGGGTTCAGGGTTTAGGTTTTAGGTTTTAGGGTTTAGAGATTAGGGTTTTGGATATTGTGTTTTCGATCTAGGTTTTTGGATTTTTTTTTGGTATGGTTTTCAGGTTTAGGTTTATGATTTCAGGGTTCAGTTTTAGGTTTTTAAGTTTTAGGTTTTATTATTTTGAGAGTAGGGTATAGGGAATAGGTTTTTAGGTTCAGGTTTCAGCTTTAAGGTTTTAGAGTTCAAGAATTAAGGTTTTAGATGCGGTGGTTTGGGACTAGGATTTGGGATTTTTTGGATCGGTTTTGTGGTTTTGGTTTATGATTTCAGCGGTAGGGTTTATGTTTTAAGGTTTAGGGTTTAAAATTTTTAGATTAGGGTACGGGGAAGATTTTTTTTGGTTTGGGGATCAGCTTTTAGGTTTTAGAGTTTATAGATTATGGTTTCGGATATAGGGTTTTCGGTCTAGGTTTTATGATTCTTTTTGTATGGTTTTCGGGTTTACGTTTATTATTTGGGGGTTCGGGTTTAGCTTTTAAGGTTTAGGGTTTCTTATTTTGATAGTATGGTGTAGGGAATAGGTTTTTATGTTTAGGGTTCAGCTTTTAGGTTTTAGATTTCATGTATTAGGGTTTCAGATGAAGTTGTTTGGGACTAGGATTTTGGATAATGTGGTTCGGTTTAGTGGTTTTGGTTTATGATTTCACGGATAGGGTTTATGTTTTAAGGTTTAGGGTTTAGAATTTTGATAATAGGGTATGTTTAATATGTTTTTGGTCTAGGAGTTCAGCTTTTAGGTTTTAGGGTTTATAGATTAGAGTTTTGGATATAGGGTTTTTAGTATAGGTTTTACGTGTTTTTTTGTATGGTTTTCAGGTTTAGGTTTATAATTTTAGAGTTAGGGTTTAGATTTTATGGTTTAGGGTTTATAATTTTAAAATTAGGGTATAGTGAATTGGTTTCTAGGTTCACGTTTCATCTTTTTGGTTTTAGAATTCCGGAATTTGGGTTTCAGATGTAGTGGTTTGGGACTAGGGTTTAGGATTTTTTGGTTCGGTTTTGTGGTTTTGGTTTATCATTTTAGGTCTAGGGTTTATGTTTTAAGTTTTATGGTTTATAATTTCAATACTAGGGTTTGGGGAAGATGTTTTTGGGTTCTGGGTTCAGCTTTTAGGTTTTAGGGTTTAGATAATTGGGCTTCAGATATAGGGTTTTCGGTCTGGGTTTAGGATTTTTTTGGTAGGGTTTTCGGCTTTAGGTTTAATATTTTAGAGTTAGGGTTTAGTTTTTAACTTTTAGGGTTTATTTTTTGATATTAGGGTAGAGGGAATAGGAATTCAGGTTCAGGGTTCAGCTTTTAGGTTTTAGAGTTCAGGTATTAGGGTTTCAGATGTAGTGGTTTGGGACTCGGATATATGATTTTTTTTGGGTTTTTTAGTTTTGGTTTTTGATTTCAGGGGTAGGATTTATGTTTTAAAGTTTAGGGTTTACAATTTTTAGATTATGGTATAGGGAAGATGTTTCTGGGTTCAGGGTTTAGGTTTTAGGTTTTAGGGTTTAGAGATTAGGGTTTTGGATATTGTGTTTTCGATCTAGGTTTTTGGATTTTTTTTTGGTATGGTTTTCAGGTTTAGGTTTATGATTTCAGGGTTCAGTTTTAGGTTTTTAAGTTTTAGGTTTTATTATTTTGAGAGTAGGGTATAGGGAATAGGTTTTTAGGTTCAGGTTTCAGCTTTAAGGTTTTAGAGTTCAAGAATTAAGGTTTTAGATGCGGTGGTTTGGGACTAGGATTTGGGATTTTTTGGATCGGTTTTGTGGTTTTGGTTTATGATTTCAGCGGTAGGGTTTATGTTTTAAGGTTTAGGGTTTAAAATTTTTAGATTAGGGTACGGGGAAGATTTTTTTTGGTTTGGGGATCAGCTTTTAGGTTTTAGAGTTTATAGATTATGGTTTCGGATATAGGGTTTTCGGTCTAGGTTTTATGATTCTTTTTGTATGGTTTTCGGGTTTACGTTTATTATTTGGGGGTTCGGGTTTAGCTTTTAAGGTTTAGGGTTTCTTATTTTGATAGTATGGTGTAGGGAATAGGTTTTTATGTTTAGGGTTCAGCTTTTAGGTTTTAGATTTCATGTATTAGGGTTTCAGATGAAGTTGTTTGGGACTAGGATTTTGGATAATGTGGTTCGGTTTAGTGGTTTTGGTTTATGATTTCACGGATAGGGTTTATGTTTTAAGGTTTAGGGTTTAGAATTTTGATAATAGGGTATGTTTAATATGTTTTTGGTCTAGGAGTTCAGCTTTTAGGTTTTAGGGTTTATAGATTAGAGTTTTGGATATAGGGTTTTTAGTATAGGTTTTACGTGTTTTTTTGTATGGTTTTCAGGTTTAGGTTTATAATTTTAGAGTTAGGGTTTAGATTTTATGGTTTAGGGTTTATAATTTTAAAATTAGGGTATAGTGAATTGGTTTCTAGGTTCACGTTTCATCTTTTTGGTTTTAGAATTCCGGAATTTGGGTTTCAGATGTAGTGGTTTGGGACTAGGGTTTAGGATTTTTTGGTTCGGTTTTGTGGTTTTGGTTTATCATTTTAGGTCTAGGGTTTATGTTTTAAGTTTTATGGTTTATAATTTCAATACTAGGGTTTGGGGAAGATGTTTTTGGGTTCTGGGTTCAGCTTTTAGGTTTTAGGGTTTAGATAATTGGGCTTCAGATATAGGGTTTTCGGTCTGGGTTTAGGATTTTTTTGGTAGGGTTTTCGGCTTTAGGTTTAATATTTTAGAGTTAGGGTTTAGTTTTTAACTTTTAGGGTTTATTTTTTGATATTAGGGTAGAGGGAATAGGAATTCAGGTTCAGGGTTCAGCTTTTAGGTTTTAGAGTTCAGGTATTAGGGTTTCAGATGTAGTGGTTTGGGACTCGGATATATGATTTTTTTTGGGTTTTTTAGTTTTGGTTTTTGATTTCAGGGGTAGGATTTATGTTTTAAAGTTTAGGGTTTACAATTTTTAGATTATGGTATAGGGAAGATGTTTCTGGGTTCAGGGTTTAGGTTTTAGGTTTTAGGGTTTAGAGATTAGGGTTTTGGATATTGTGTTTTCGATCTAGGTTTTTGGATTTTTTTTTGGTATGGTTTTCAGGTTTAGGTTTATGATTTCAGGGTTCAGTTTTAGGTTTTTAAGTTTTAGGTTTTATTATTTTGAGAGTAGGGTATAGGGAATAGGTTTTTAGGTTCAGGTTTCAGCTTTAAGGTTTTAGAGTTCAAGAATTAAGGTTTTAGATGCGGTGGTTTGGGACTAGGATTTGGGATTTTTTGGATCGGTTTTGTGGTTTTGGTTTATGATTTCAGCGGTAGGGTTTATGTTTTAAGGTTTAGGGTTTAAAATTTTTAGATTAGGGTACGGGGAAGATTTTTTTTGGTTTGGGGATCAGCTTTTAGGTTTTAGAGTTTATAGATTATGGTTTCGGATATAGGGTTTTCGGTCTAGGTTTTATGATTCTTTTTGTATGGTTTTCGGGTTTACGTTTATTATTTGGGGGTTCGGGTTTAGCTTTTAAGGTTTAGGGTTTCTTATTTTGATAGTATGGTGTAGGGAATAGGTTTTTATGTTTAGGGTTCAGCTTTTAGGTTTTAGATTTCATGTATTAGGGTTTCAGATGAAGTTGTTTGGGACTAGGATTTTGGATAATGTGGTTCGGTTTAGTGGTTTTGGTTTATGATTTCACGGATAGGGTTTATGTTTTAAGGTTTAGGGTTTAGAATTTTGATAATAGGGTATGTTTAATATGTTTTTGGTCTAGGAGTTCAGCTTTTAGGTTTTAGGGTTTATAGATTAGAGTTTTGGATATAGGGTTTTTAGTATAGGTTTTACGTGTTTTTTTGTATGGTTTTCAGGTTTAGGTTTATAATTTTAGAGTTAGGGTTTAGATTTTATGGTTTAGGGTTTATAATTTTAAAATTAGGGTATAGTGAATTGGTTTCTAGGTTCACGTTTCATCTTTTTGGTTTTAGAATTCCGGAATTTGGGTTTCAGATGTAGTGGTTTGGGACTAGGGTTTAGGATTTTTTGGTTCGGTTTTGTGGTTTTGGTTTATCATTTTAGGTCTAGGGTTTATGTTTTAAGTTTTATGGTTTATAATTTCAATACTAGGGTTTGGGGAAGATGTTTTTGGGTTCTGGGTTCAGCTTTTAGGTTTTAGGGTTTAGATAATTGGGCTTCAGATATAGGGTTTTCGGTCTGGGTTTAGGATTTTTTTGGTAGGGTTTTCGGCTTTAGGTTTAATATTTTAGAGTTAGGGTTTAGTTTTTAACTTTTAGGGTTTATTTTTTGATATTAGGGTAGAGGGAATAGGAATTCAGGTTCAGGGTTCAGCTTTTAGGTTTTAGAGTTCAGGTATTAGGGTTTCAGATGTAGTGGTTTGGGACTCGGATATATGATTTTTTTTGGGTTTTTTAGTTTTGGTTTTTGATTTCAGGGGTAGGATTTATGTTTTAAAGTTTAGGGTTTACAATTTTTAGATTATGGTATAGGGAAGATGTTTCTGGGTTCAGGGTTTAGGTTTTAGGTTTTAGGGTTTAGAGATTAGGGTTTTGGATATTGTGTTTTCGATCTAGGTTTTTGGATTTTTTTTTGGTATGGTTTTCAGGTTTAGGTTTATGATTTCAGGGTTCAGTTTTAGGTTTTTAAGTTTTAGGTTTTATTATTTTGAGAGTAGGGTATAGGGAATAGGTTTTTAGGTTCAGGTTTCAGCTTTAAGGTTTTAGAGTTCAAGAATTAAGGTTTTAGATGCGGTGGTTTGGGACTAGGATTTGGGATTTTTTGGATCGGTTTTGTGGTTTTGGTTTATGATTTCAGCGGTAGGGTTTATGTTTTAAGGTTTAGGGTTTAAAATTTTTAGATTAGGGTACGGGGAAGATTTTTTTTGGTTTGGGGATCAGCTTTTAGGTTTTAGAGTTTATAGATTATGGTTTCGGATATAGGGTTTTCGGTCTAGGTTTTATGATTCTTTTTGTATGGTTTTCGGGTTTACGTTTATTATTTGGGGGTTCGGGTTTAGCTTTTAAGGTTTAGGGTTTCTTATTTTGATAGTATGGTGTAGGGAATAGGTTTTTATGTTTAGGGTTCAGCTTTTAGGTTTTAGATTTCATGTATTAGGGTTTCAGATGAAGTTGTTTGGGACTAGGATTTTGGATAATGTGGTTCGGTTTAGTGGTTTTGGTTTATGATTTCACGGATAGGGTTTATGTTTTAAGGTTTAGGGTTTAGAATTTTGATAATAGGGTATGTTTAATATGTTTTTGGTCTAGGAGTTCAGCTTTTAGGTTTTAGGGTTTATAGATTAGAGTTTTGGATATAGGGTTTTTAGTATAGGTTTTACGTGTTTTTTTGTATGGTTTTCAGGTTTAGGTTTATAATTTTAGAGTTAGGGTTTAGATTTTATGGTTTAGGGTTTATAATTTTAAAATTAGGGTATAGTGAATTGGTTTCTAGGTTCACGTTTCATCTTTTTGGTTTTAGAATTCCGGAATTTGGGTTTCAGATGTAGTGGTTTGGGACTAGGGTTTAGGATTTTTTGGTTCGGTTTTGTGGTTTTGGTTTATCATTTTAGGTCTAGGGTTTATGTTTTAAGTTTTATGGTTTATAATTTCAATACTAGGGTTTGGGGAAGATGTTTTTGGGTTCTGGGTTCAGCTTTTAGGTTTTAGGGTTTAGATAATTGGGCTTCAGATATAGGGTTTTCGGTCTGGGTTTAGGATTTTTTTGGTAGGGTTTTCGGCTTTAGGTTTAATATTTTAGAGTTAGGGTTTAGTTTTTAACTTTTAGGGTTTATTTTTTGATATTAGGGTAGAGGGAATAGGAATTCAGGTTCAGGGTTCAGCTTTTAGGTTTTAGAGTTCAGGTATTAGGGTTTCAGATGTAGTGGTTTGGGACTCGGATATATGATTTTTTTTGGGTTTTTTAGTTTTGGTTTTTGATTTCAGGGGTAGGATTTATGTTTTAAAGTTTAGGGTTTACAATTTTTAGATTATGGTATAGGGAAGATGTTTCTGGGTTCAGGGTTTAGGTTTTAGGTTTTAGGGTTTAGAGATTAGGGTTTTGGATATTGTGTTTTCGATCTAGGTTTTTGGATTTTTTTTTGGTATGGTTTTCAGGTTTAGGTTTATGATTTCAGGGTTCAGTTTTAGGTTTTTAAGTTTTAGGTTTTATTATTTTGAGAGTAGGGTATAGGGAATAGGTTTTTAGGTTCAGGTTTCAGCTTTAAGGTTTTAGAGTTCAAGAATTAAGGTTTTAGATGCGGTGGTTTGGGACTAGGATTTGGGATTTTTTGGATCGGTTTTGTGGTTTTGGTTTATGATTTCAGCGGTAGGGTTTATGTTTTAAGGTTTAGGGTTTAAAATTTTTAGATTAGGGTACGGGGAAGATTTTTTTTGGTTTGGGGATCAGCTTTTAGGTTTTAGAGTTTATAGATTATGGTTTCGGATATAGGGTTTTCGGTCTAGGTTTTATGATTCTTTTTGTATGGTTTTCGGGTTTACGTTTATTATTTGGGGGTTCGGGTTTAGCTTTTAAGGTTTAGGGTTTCTTATTTTGATAGTATGGTGTAGGGAATAGGTTTTTATGTTTAGGGTTCAGCTTTTAGGTTTTAGATTTCATGTATTAGGGTTTCAGATGAAGTTGTTTGGGACTAGGATTTTGGATAATGTGGTTCGGTTTAGTGGTTTTGGTTTATGATTTCACGGATAGGGTTTATGTTTTAAGGTTTAGGGTTTAGAATTTTGATAATAGGGTATGTTTAATATGTTTTTGGTCTAGGAGTTCAGCTTTTAGGTTTTAGGGTTTATAGATTAGAGTTTTGGATATAGGGTTTTTAGTATAGGTTTTACGTGTTTTTTTGTATGGTTTTCAGGTTTAGGTTTATAATTTTAGAGTTAGGGTTTAGATTTTATGGTTTAGGGTTTATAATTTTAAAATTAGGGTATAGTGAATTGGTTTCTAGGTTCACGTTTCATCTTTTTGGTTTTAGAATTCCGGAATTTGGGTTTCAGATGTAGTGGTTTGGGACTAGGGTTTAGGATTTTTTGGTTCGGTTTTGTGGTTTTGGTTTATCATTTTAGGTCTAGGGTTTATGTTTTAAGTTTTATGGTTTATAATTTCAATACTAGGGTTTGGGGAAGATGTTTTTGGGTTCTGGGTTCAGCTTTTAGGTTTTAGGGTTTAGATAATTGGGCTTCAGATATAGGGTTTTCGGTCTGGGTTTAGGATTTTTTTGGTAGGGTTTTCGGCTTTAGGTTTAATATTTTAGAGTTAGGGTTTAGTTTTTAACTTTTAGGGTTTATTTTTTGATATTAGGGTAGAGGGAATAGGAATTCAGGTTCAGGGTTCAGCTTTTAGGTTTTAGAGTTCAGGTATTAGGGTTTCAGATGTAGTGGTTTGGGACTCGGATATATGATTTTTTTTGGGTTTTTTAGTTTTGGTTTTTGATTTCAGGGGTAGGATTTATGTTTTAAAGTTTAGGGTTTACAATTTTTAGATTATGGTATAGGGAAGATGTTTCTGGGTTCAGGGTTTAGGTTTTAGGTTTTAGGGTTTAGAGATTAGGGTTTTGGATATTGTGTTTTCGATCTAGGTTTTTGGATTTTTTTTTGGTATGGTTTTCAGGTTTAGGTTTATGATTTCAGGGTTCAGTTTTAGGTTTTTAAGTTTTAGGTTTTATTATTTTGAGAGTAGGGTATAGGGAATAGGTTTTTAGGTTCAGGTTTCAGCTTTAAGGTTTTAGAGTTCAAGAATTAAGGTTTTAGATGCGGTGGTTTGGGACTAGGATTTGGGATTTTTTGGATCGGTTTTGTGGTTTTGGTTTATGATTTCAGCGGTAGGGTTTATGTTTTAAGGTTTAGGGTTTAAAATTTTTAGATTAGGGTACGGGGAAGATTTTTTTTGGTTTGGGGATCAGCTTTTAGGTTTTAGAGTTTATAGATTATGGTTTCGGATATAGGGTTTTCGGTCTAGGTTTTATGATTCTTTTTGTATGGTTTTCGGGTTTACGTTTATTATTTGGGGGTTCGGGTTTAGCTTTTAAGGTTTAGGGTTTCTTATTTTGATAGTATGGTGTAGGGAATAGGTTTTTATGTTTAGGGTTCAGCTTTTAGGTTTTAGATTTCATGTATTAGGGTTTCAGATGAAGTTGTTTGGGACTAGGATTTTGGATAATGTGGTTCGGTTTAGTGGTTTTGGTTTATGATTTCACGGATAGGGTTTATGTTTTAAGGTTTAGGGTTTAGAATTTTGATAATAGGGTATGTTTAATATGTTTTTGGTCTAGGAGTTCAGCTTTTAGGTTTTAGGGTTTATAGATTAGAGTTTTGGATATAGGGTTTTTAGTATAGGTTTTACGTGTTTTTTTGTATGGTTTTCAGGTTTAGGTTTATAATTTTAGAGTTAGGGTTTAGATTTTATGGTTTAGGGTTTATAATTTTAAAATTAGGGTATAGTGAATTGGTTTCTAGGTTCACGTTTCATCTTTTTGGTTTTAGAATTCCGGAATTTGGGTTTCAGATGTAGTGGTTTGGGACTAGGGTTTAGGATTTTTTGGTTCGGTTTTGTGGTTTTGGTTTATCATTTTAGGTCTAGGGTTTATGTTTTAAGTTTTATGGTTTATAATTTCAATACTAGGGTTTGGGGAAGATGTTTTTGGGTTCTGGGTTCAGCTTTTAGGTTTTAGGGTTTAGATAATTGGGCTTCAGATATAGGGTTTTCGGTCTGGGTTTAGGATTTTTTTGGTAGGGTTTTCGGCTTTAGGTTTAATATTTTAGAGTTAGGGTTTAGTTTTTAACTTTTAGGGTTTATTTTTTGATATTAGGGTAGAGGGAATAGGAATTCAGGTTCAGGGTTCAGCTTTTAGGTTTTAGAGTTCAGGTATTAGGGTTTCAGATGTAGTGGTTTGGGACTCGGATATATGATTTTTTTTGGGTTTTTTAGTTTTGGTTTTTGATTTCAGGGGTAGGATTTATGTTTTAAAGTTTAGGGTTTACAATTTTTAGATTATGGTATAGGGAAGATGTTTCTGGGTTCAGGGTTTAGGTTTTAGGTTTTAGGGTTTAGAGATTAGGGTTTTGGATATTGTGTTTTCGATCTAGGTTTTTGGATTTTTTTTTGGTATGGTTTTCAGGTTTAGGTTTATGATTTCAGGGTTCAGTTTTAGGTTTTTAAGTTTTAGGTTTTATTATTTTGAGAGTAGGGTATAGGGAATAGGTTTTTAGGTTCAGGTTTCAGCTTTAAGGTTTTAGAGTTCAAGAATTAAGGTTTTAGATGCGGTGGTTTGGGACTAGGATTTGGGATTTTTTGGATCGGTTTTGTGGTTTTGGTTTATGATTTCAGCGGTAGGGTTTATGTTTTAAGGTTTAGGGTTTAAAATTTTTAGATTAGGGTACGGGGAAGATTTTTTTTGGTTTGGGGATCAGCTTTTAGGTTTTAGAGTTTATAGATTATGGTTTCGGATATAGGGTTTTCGGTCTAGGTTTTATGATTCTTTTTGTATGGTTTTCGGGTTTACGTTTATTATTTGGGGGTTCGGGTTTAGCTTTTAAGGTTTAGGGTTTCTTATTTTGATAGTATGGTGTAGGGAATAGGTTTTTATGTTTAGGGTTCAGCTTTTAGGTTTTAGATTTCATGTATTAGGGTTTCAGATGAAGTTGTTTGGGACTAGGATTTTGGATAATGTGGTTCGGTTTAGTGGTTTTGGTTTATGATTTCACGGATAGGGTTTATGTTTTAAGGTTTAGGGTTTAGAATTTTGATAATAGGGTATGTTTAATATGTTTTTGGTCTAGGAGTTCAGCTTTTAGGTTTTAGGGTTTATAGATTAGAGTTTTGGATATAGGGTTTTTAGTATAGGTTTTACGTGTTTTTTTGTATGGTTTTCAGGTTTAGGTTTATAATTTTAGAGTTAGGGTTTAGATTTTATGGTTTAGGGTTTATAATTTTAAAATTAGGGTATAGTGAATTGGTTTCTAGGTTCACGTTTCATCTTTTTGGTTTTAGAATTCCGGAATTTGGGTTTCAGATGTAGTGGTTTGGGACTAGGGTTTAGGATTTTTTGGTTCGGTTTTGTGGTTTTGGTTTATCATTTTAGGTCTAGGGTTTATGTTTTAAGTTTTATGGTTTATAATTTCAATACTAGGGTTTGGGGAAGATGTTTTTGGGTTCTGGGTTCAGCTTTTAGGTTTTAGGGTTTAGATAATTGGGCTTCAGATATAGGGTTTTCGGTCTGGGTTTAGGATTTTTTTGGTAGGGTTTTCGGCTTTAGGTTTAATATTTTAGAGTTAGGGTTTAGTTTTTAACTTTTAGGGTTTATTTTTTGATATTAGGGTAGAGGGAATAGGAATTCAGGTTCAGGGTTCAGCTTTTAGGTTTTAGAGTTCAGGTATTAGGGTTTCAGATGTAGTGGTTTGGGACTCGGATATATGATTTTTTTTGGGTTTTTTAGTTTTGGTTTTTGATTTCAGGGGTAGGATTTATGTTTTAAAGTTTAGGGTTTACAATTTTTAGATTATGGTATAGGGAAGATGTTTCTGGGTTCAGGGTTTAGGTTTTAGGTTTTAGGGTTTAGAGATTAGGGTTTTGGATATTGTGTTTTCGATCTAGGTTTTTGGATTTTTTTTTGGTATGGTTTTCAGGTTTAGGTTTATGATTTCAGGGTTCAGTTTTAGGTTTTTAAGTTTTAGGTTTTATTATTTTGAGAGTAGGGTATAGGGAATAGGTTTTTAGGTTCAGGTTTCAGCTTTAAGGTTTTAGAGTTCAAGAATTAAGGTTTTAGATGCGGTGGTTTGGGACTAGGATTTGGGATTTTTTGGATCGGTTTTGTGGTTTTGGTTTATGATTTCAGCGGTAGGGTTTATGTTTTAAGGTTTAGGGTTTAAAATTTTTAGATTAGGGTACGGGGAAGATTTTTTTTGGTTTGGGGATCAGCTTTTAGGTTTTAGAGTTTATAGATTATGGTTTCGGATATAGGGTTTTCGGTCTAGGTTTTATGATTCTTTTTGTATGGTTTTCGGGTTTACGTTTATTATTTGGGGGTTCGGGTTTAGCTTTTAAGGTTTAGGGTTTCTTATTTTGATAGTATGGTGTAGGGAATAGGTTTTTATGTTTAGGGTTCAGCTTTTAGGTTTTAGATTTCATGTATTAGGGTTTCAGATGAAGTTGTTTGGGACTAGGATTTTGGATAATGTGGTTCGGTTTAGTGGTTTTGGTTTATGATTTCACGGATAGGGTTTATGTTTTAAGGTTTAGGGTTTAGAATTTTGATAATAGGGTATGTTTAATATGTTTTTGGTCTAGGAGTTCAGCTTTTAGGTTTTAGGGTTTATAGATTAGAGTTTTGGATATAGGGTTTTTAGTATAGGTTTTACGTGTTTTTTTGTATGGTTTTCAGGTTTAGGTTTATAATTTTAGAGTTAGGGTTTAGATTTTATGGTTTAGGGTTTATAATTTTAAAATTAGGGTATAGTGAATTGGTTTCTAGGTTCACGTTTCATCTTTTTGGTTTTAGAATTCCGGAATTTGGGTTTCAGATGTAGTGGTTTGGGACTAGGGTTTAGGATTTTTTGGTTCGGTTTTGTGGTTTTGGTTTATCATTTTAGGTCTAGGGTTTATGTTTTAAGTTTTATGGTTTATAATTTCAATACTAGGGTTTGGGGAAGATGTTTTTGGGTTCTGGGTTCAGCTTTTAGGTTTTAGGGTTTAGATAATTGGGCTTCAGATATAGGGTTTTCGGTCTGGGTTTAGGATTTTTTTGGTAGGGTTTTCGGCTTTAGGTTTAATATTTTAGAGTTAGGGTTTAGTTTTTAACTTTTAGGGTTTATTTTTTGATATTAGGGTAGAGGGAATAGGAATTCAGGTTCAGGGTTCAGCTTTTAGGTTTTAGAGTTCAGGTATTAGGGTTTCAGATGTAGTGGTTTGGGACTCGGATATATGATTTTTTTTGGGTTTTTTAGTTTTGGTTTTTGATTTCAGGGGTAGGATTTATGTTTTAAAGTTTAGGGTTTACAATTTTTAGATTATGGTATAGGGAAGATGTTTCTGGGTTCAGGGTTTAGGTTTTAGGTTTTAGGGTTTAGAGATTAGGGTTTTGGATATTGTGTTTTCGATCTAGGTTTTTGGATTTTTTTTTGGTATGGTTTTCAGGTTTAGGTTTATGATTTCAGGGTTCAGTTTTAGGTTTTTAAGTTTTAGGTTTTATTATTTTGAGAGTAGGGTATAGGGAATAGGTTTTTAGGTTCAGGTTTCAGCTTTAAGGTTTTAGAGTTCAAGAATTAAGGTTTTAGATGCGGTGGTTTGGGACTAGGATTTGGGATTTTTTGGATCGGTTTTGTGGTTTTGGTTTATGATTTCAGCGGTAGGGTTTATGTTTTAAGGTTTAGGGTTTAAAATTTTTAGATTAGGGTACGGGGAAGATTTTTTTTGGTTTGGGGATCAGCTTTTAGGTTTTAGAGTTTATAGATTATGGTTTCGGATATAGGGTTTTCGGTCTAGGTTTTATGATTCTTTTTGTATGGTTTTCGGGTTTACGTTTATTATTTGGGGGTTCGGGTTTAGCTTTTAAGGTTTAGGGTTTCTTATTTTGATAGTATGGTGTAGGGAATAGGTTTTTATGTTTAGGGTTCAGCTTTTAGGTTTTAGATTTCATGTATTAGGGTTTCAGATGAAGTTGTTTGGGACTAGGATTTTGGATAATGTGGTTCGGTTTAGTGGTTTTGGTTTATGATTTCACGGATAGGGTTTATGTTTTAAGGTTTAGGGTTTAGAATTTTGATAATAGGGTATGTTTAATATGTTTTTGGTCTAGGAGTTCAGCTTTTAGGTTTTAGGGTTTATAGATTAGAGTTTTGGATATAGGGTTTTTAGTATAGGTTTTACGTGTTTTTTTGTATGGTTTTCAGGTTTAGGTTTATAATTTTAGAGTTAGGGTTTAGATTTTATGGTTTAGGGTTTATAATTTTAAAATTAGGGTATAGTGAATTGGTTTCTAGGTTCACGTTTCATCTTTTTGGTTTTAGAATTCCGGAATTTGGGTTTCAGATGTAGTGGTTTGGGACTAGGGTTTAGGATTTTTTGGTTCGGTTTTGTGGTTTTGGTTTATCATTTTAGGTCTAGGGTTTATGTTTTAAGTTTTATGGTTTATAATTTCAATACTAGGGTTTGGGGAAGATGTTTTTGGGTTCTGGGTTCAGCTTTTAGGTTTTAGGGTTTAGATAATTGGGCTTCAGATATAGGGTTTTCGGTCTGGGTTTAGGATTTTTTTGGTAGGGTTTTCGGCTTTAGGTTTAATATTTTAGAGTTAGGGTTTAGTTTTTAACTTTTAGGGTTTATTTTTTGATATTAGGGTAGAGGGAATAGGAATTCAGGTTCAGGGTTCAGCTTTTAGGTTTTAGAGTTCAGGTATTAGGGTTTCAGATGTAGTGGTTTGGGACTCGGATATATGATTTTTTTTGGGTTTTTTAGTTTTGGTTTTTGATTTCAGGGGTAGGATTTATGTTTTAAAGTTTAGGGTTTACAATTTTTAGATTATGGTATAGGGAAGATGTTTCTGGGTTCAGGGTTTAGGTTTTAGGTTTTAGGGTTTAGAGATTAGGGTTTTGGATATTGTGTTTTCGATCTAGGTTTTTGGATTTTTTTTTGGTATGGTTTTCAGGTTTAGGTTTATGATTTCAGGGTTCAGTTTTAGGTTTTTAAGTTTTAGGTTTTATTATTTTGAGAGTAGGGTATAGGGAATAGGTTTTTAGGTTCAGGTTTCAGCTTTAAGGTTTTAGAGTTCAAGAATTAAGGTTTTAGATGCGGTGGTTTGGGACTAGGATTTGGGATTTTTTGGATCGGTTTTGTGGTTTTGGTTTATGATTTCAGCGGTAGGGTTTATGTTTTAAGGTTTAGGGTTTAAAATTTTTAGATTAGGGTACGGGGAAGATTTTTTTTGGTTTGGGGATCAGCTTTTAGGTTTTAGAGTTTATAGATTATGGTTTCGGATATAGGGTTTTCGGTCTAGGTTTTATGATTCTTTTTGTATGGTTTTCGGGTTTACGTTTATTATTTGGGGGTTCGGGTTTAGCTTTTAAGGTTTAGGGTTTCTTATTTTGATAGTATGGTGTAGGGAATAGGTTTTTATGTTTAGGGTTCAGCTTTTAGGTTTTAGATTTCATGTATTAGGGTTTCAGATGAA
This sequence comes from Viscum album, assembly GCA_963277665.1. Taxonomy (NCBI): domain Eukaryota; kingdom Viridiplantae; phylum Streptophyta; class Magnoliopsida; order Santalales; family Viscaceae; genus Viscum; species Viscum album. The sequence continues at coordinate 42,282 of CAUJRU010002979.1, forward strand.
GTTGTTTGGGACTAGGATTTTGGATAATGTGGTTCGGTTTAGTGGTTTTGGTTTATGATTTCACGGATAGGGTTTATGTTTTAAGGTTTAGGGTTTAGAATTTTGATAATAGGGTATGTTTAATATGTTTTTGGTCTAGGAGTTCAGCTTTTAGGTTTTAGGGTTTATAGATTAGAGTTTTGGATATAGGGTTTTTAGTATAGGTTTTACGTGTTTTTTTGTATGGTTTTCAGGTTTAGGTTTATAATTTTAGAGTTAGGGTTTAGATTTTATGGTTTAGGGTTTATAATTTTAAAATTAGGGTATAGTGAATTGGTTTCTAGGTTCACGTTTCATCTTTTTGGTTTTAGAATTCCGGAATTTGGGTTTCAGATGTAGTGGTTTGGGACTAGGGTTTAGGATTTTTTGGTTCGGTTTTGTGGTTTTGGTTTATCATTTTAGGTCTAGGGTTTATGTTTTAAGTTTTATGGTTTATAATTTCAATACTAGGGTTTGGGGAAGATGTTTTTGGGTTCTGGGTTCAGCTTTTAGGTTTTAGGGTTTAGATAATTGGGCTTCAGATATAGGGTTTTCGGTCTGGGTTTAGGATTTTTTTGGTAGGGTTTTCGGCTTTAGGTTTAATATTTTAGAGTTAGGGTTTAGTTTTTAACTTTTAGGGTTTATTTTTTGATATTAGGGTAGAGGGAATAGGAATTCAGGTTCAGGGTTCAGGTTTTAGGTTTTAGAGTTCAGGTATTAGGGTTTCAGATGTAGTGGTTTGGGACTCGGATATATGATTTTTTTTGGGTTTTTTAGTTTTGGTTTTTGATTTCAGGGGTAGGATTTATGTTTTAAAGTTTAGGGTTTACAATTTTTAGATTATGGTATAGGGAAGATGTTTCTGGGTTCAGGGTTTAGGTTTTAGGTTTTAGGGTTTAGAGATTAGGGTTTTGGATATTGTGTTTTCGATCTAGGTTTTTGGATTTTTTTTTGGTATGGTTTTCAGGTTTAGGTTTATGATTTCAGGGTTCAGTTTTAGGTTTTTAAGTTTTAGGTTTTATTATTTTGAGAGTAGGGTATAGGGAATAGGTTTTTAGGTTCAGGTTTCAGCTTTAAGGTTTTAGAGTTCAAGAATTAAGGTTTTAGATGCGGTGGTTTGGGACTAGGATTTGGGATTTTTTGGATCGGTTTTGTGGTTTTGGTTTATGATTTCAGCGGTAGGGTTTATGTTTTAAGGTTTAGGGTTTAAAATTTTTAGATTAGGGTACGGGGAAGATTTTTTTTGGTTTGGGGATCAGCTTTTAGGTTTTAGAGTTTATAGATTATGGTTTCGGATATAGGGTTTTCGGTCTAGGTTTTATGATTCTTTTTGTATGGTTTTCGGGTTTACGTTTATTATTTGGGGGTTCGGGTTTAGCTTTTAAGGTTTAGGGTTTCTTATTTTGATAGTATGGTGTAGGGAATAGGTTTTTATGTTTAGGGTTCAGCTTTTAGGTTTTAGATTTCATGTATTAGGGTTTCAGATGAAGTTGTTTGGGACTAGGATTTTGGATAATGTGGTTCGGTTTAGTGGTTTTGGTTTATGATTTCACGGATAGGGTTTATGTTTTAAGGTTTAGGGTTTAGAATTTTGATAATAGGGTATGTTTAATATGTTTTTGGTCTAGGAGTTCAGCTTTTAGGTTTTAGGGTTTATAGATTAGAGTTTTGGATATAGGGTTTTTAGTATAGGTTTTACGTGTTTTTTTGTATGGTTTTCAGGTTTAGGTTTATAATTTTAGAGTTAGGGTTTAGATTTTATGGTTTAGGGTTTATAATTTTAAAATTAGGGTATAGTGAATTGGTTTCTAGGTTCACGTTTCATCTTTTTGGTTTTAGAATTCCGGAATTTGGGTTTCAGATGTAGTGGTTTGGGACTAGGGTTTAGGATTTTTTGGTTCGGTTTTGTGGTTTTGGTTTATCATTTTAGGTCTAGGGTTTATGTTTTAAGTTTTATGGTTTATAATTTCAATACTAGGGTTTGGGGAAGATGTTTTTGGGTTCTGGGTTCAGCTTTTAGGTTTTAGGGTTTAGATAATTGGGCTTCAGATATAGGGTTTTCGGTCTGGGTTTAGGATTTTTTTGGTAGGGTTTTCGGCTTTAGGTTTAATATTTTAGAGTTAGGGTTTAGTTTTTAACTTTTAGGGTTTATTTTTTGATATTAGGGTAGAGGGAATAGGAATTCAGGTTCAGGGTTCAGCTTTTAGGTTTTAGAGTTCAGGTATTAGGGTTTCAGATGTAGTGGTTTGGGACTCGGATATATGATTTTTTTTGGGTTTTTTAGTTTTGGTTTTTGATTTCAGGGGTAGGATTTATGTTTTAAAGTTTAGGGTTTACAATTTTTAGATTATGGTATAGGGAAGATGTTTCTGGGTTCAGGGTTTAGGTTTTAGGTTTTAGGGTTTAGAGATTAGGGTTTTGGATATTGTGTTTTCGATCTAGGTTTTTGGATTTTTTTTTGGTATGGTTTTCAGGTTTAGGTTTATGATTTCAGGGTTCAGTTTTAGGTTTTTAAGTTTTAGGTTTTATTATTTTGAGAGTAGGGTATAGGGAATAGGTTTTTAGGTTCAGGTTTCAGCTTTAAGGTTTTAGAGTTCAAGAATTAAGGTTTTAGATGCGGTGGTTTGGGACTAGGATTTGGGATTTTTTGGATCGGTTTTGTGGTTTTGGTTTATGATTTCAGCGGTAGGGTTTATGTTTTAAGGTTTAGGGTTTAAAATTTTTAGATTAGGGTACGGGGAAGATTTTTTTTGGTTTGGGGATCAGCTTTTAGGTTTTAGAGTTTATAGATTATGGTTTCGGATATAGGGTTTTCGGTCTAGGTTTTATGATTCTTTTTGTATGGTTTTCGGGTTTACGTTTATTATTTGGGGGTTCGGGTTTAGCTTTTAAGGTTTAGGGTTTCTTATTTTGATAGTATGGTGTAGGGAATAGGTTTTTATGTTTAGGGTTCAGCTTTTAGGTTTTAGATTTCATGTATTAGGGTTTCAGATGAAGTTGTTTGGGACTAGGATTTTGGATAATGTGGTTCGGTTTAGTGGTTTTGGTTTATGATTTCACGGATAGGGTTTATGTTTTAAGGTTTAGGGTTTAGAATTTTGATAATAGGGTATGTTTAATATGTTTTTGGTCTAGGAGTTCAGCTTTTAGGTTTTAGGGTTTATAGATTAGAGTTTTGGATATAGGGTTTTTAGTATAGGTTTTACGTGTTTTTTTGTATGGTTTTCAGGTTTAGGTTTATAATTTTAGAGTTAGGGTTTAGATTTTATGGTTTAGGGTTTATAATTTTAAAATTAGGGTATAGTGAATTGGTTTCTAGGTTCACGTTTCATCTTTTTGGTTTTAGAATTCCGGAATTTGGGTTTCAGATGTAGTGGTTTGGGACTAGGGTTTAGGATTTTTTGGTTCGGTTTTGTGGTTTTGGTTTATCATTTTAGGTCTAGGGTTTATGTTTTAAGTTTTATGGTTTATAATTTCAATACTAGGGTTTGGGGAAGATGTTTTTGGGTTCTGGGTTCAGCTTTTAGGTTTTAGGGTTTAGATAATTGGGCTTCAGATATAGGGTTTTCGGTCTGGGTTTAGGATTTTTTTGGTAGGGTTTTCGGCTTTAGGTTTAATATTTTAGAGTTAGGGTTTAGTTTTTAACTTTTAGGGTTTATTTTTTGATATTAGGGTAGAGGGAATAGGAATTCAGGTTCAGGGTTCAGCTTTTAGGTTTTAGAGTTCAGGTATTAGGGTTTCAGATGTAGTGGTTTGGGACTCGGATATATGATTTTTTTTGGGTTTTTTAGTTTTGGTTTTTGATTTCAGGGGTAGGATTTATGTTTTAAAGTTTAGGGTTTACAATTTTTAGATTATGGTATAGGGAAGATGTTTCTGGGTTCAGGGTTTAGGTTTTAGGTTTTAGGGTTTAGAGATTAGGGTTTTGGATATTGTGTTTTCGATCTAGGTTTTTGGATTTTTTTTTGGTATGGTTTTCAGGTTTAGGTTTATGATTTCAGGGTTCAGTTTTAGGTTTTTAAGTTTTAGGTTTTATTATTTTGAGAGTAGGGTATAGGGAATAGGTTTTTAGGTTCAGGTTTCAGCTTTAAGGTTTTAGAGTTCAAGAATTAAGGTTTTAGATGCGGTGGTTTGGGACTAGGATTTGGGATTTTTTGGATCGGTTTTGTGGTTTTGGTTTATGATTTCAGCGGTAGGGTTTATGTTTTAAGGTTTAGGGTTTAAAATTTTTAGATTAGGGTACGGGGAAGATTTTTTTTGGTTTGGGGATCAGCTTTTAGGTTTTAGAGTTTATAGATTATGGTTTCGGATATAGGGTTTTCAGTCTAGGTTTTATGATTCTTTTTGTATGGTTTTCGGGTTTACGTTTATTATTTGGGGGTTCGGGTTTAGCTTTTAAGGTTTAGGGTTTCTTATTTTGATAGTATGGTGTAGGGAATAGGTTTTTATGTTTAGGGTTCAGCTTTTAGGTTTTAGATTTCATGTATTAGGGTTTCAGATGAAGTTGTTTGGGACTAGGATTTTGGATAATGTGGTTCGGTTTAGTGGTTTTGGTTTATGATTTCACGGATAGGGTTTATGTTTTAAGGTTTAGGGTTTAGAATTTTGATAATAGGGTATGTTTAATATGTTTTTGGTCTAGGAGTTCAGCTTTTAGGTTTTAGGGTTTATAGATTAGAGTTTTGGATATAGGGTTTTTAGTATAGGTTTTACGTGTTTTTTTGTATGGTTTTCAGGTTTAGGTTTATAATTTTAGAGTTAGGGTTTAGATTTTATGGTTTAGGGTTTATAATTTTAAAATTAGGGTATAGTGAATTGGTTTCTAGGTTCACGTTTCATCTTTTTGGTTTTAGAATTCCGGAATTTGGGTTTCAGATGTAGTGGTTTGGGACTAGGGTTTAGGATTTTTTGGTTCGGTTTTGTGGTTTTGGTTTATCATTTTAGGTCTAGGGTTTATGTTTTAAGTTTTATGGTTTATAATTTCAATACTAGGGTTTGGGGAAGATGTTTTTGGGTTCTGGGTTCAGCTTTTAGGTTTTAGGGTTTAGATAATTGGGCTTCAGATATAGGGTTTTCGGTCTGGGTTTAGGATTTTTTTGGTAGGGTTTTCGGCTTTAGGTTTAATATTTTAGAGTTAGGGTTTAGTTTTTAACTTTTAGGGTTTATTTTTTGATATTAGGGTAGAGGGAATAGGAATTCAGGTTCAGGGTTCAGGTTTTAGGTTTTAGAGTTCAGGTATTAGGGTTTCAGATGTAGTGGTTTGGGACTCGGATATATGATTTTTTTTGGGTTTTTTAGTTTTGGTTTTTGATTTCAGGGGTAGGATTTATGTTTTAAAGTTTAGGGTTTACAATTTTTAGATTATGGTATAGGGAAGATGTTTCTGGGTTCAGGGTTTAGGTTTTAGGTTTTAGGGTTTAGAGATTAGGGTTTTGGATATTGTGTTTTCGATCTAGGTTTTTGGATTTTTTTTTGGTATGGTTTTCAGGTTTAGGTTTATGATTTCAGGGTTCAGTTTTAGGTTTTTAAGTTTTAGGTTTTATTATTTTGAGAGTAGGGTATAGGGAATAGGTTTTTAGGTTCAGGTTTCAGCTTTAAGGTTTTAGAGTTCAAGAATTAAGGTTTTAGATGCGGTGGTTTGGGACTAGGATTTGGGATTTTTTGGATCGGTTTTGTGGTTTTGGTTTATGATTTCAGCGGTAGGGTTTATGTTTTAAGGTTTAGGGTTTAAAATTTTTAGATTAGGGTACGGGGAAGATTTTTTTTGGTTTGGGGATCAGCTTTTAGGTTTTAGAGTTTATAGATTATGGTTTCGGATATAGGGTTTTCGGTCTAGGTTTTATGATTCTTTTTGTATGGTTTTCGGGTTTACGTTTATTATTTGGGGGTTCGGGTTTAGCTTTTAAGGTTTAGGGTTTCTTATTTTGATAGTATGGTGTAGGGAATAGGTTTTTATGTTTAGGGTTCAGCTTTTAGGTTTTAGATTTCATGTATTAGGGTTTCAGATGAAGTTGTTTGGGACTAGGATTTTGGATAATGTGGTTCGGTTTAGTGGTTTTGGTTTATGATTTCACGGATAGGGTTTATGTTTTAAGGTTTAGGGTTTAGAATTTTGATAATAGGGTATGTTTAATATGTTTTTGGTCTAGGAGTTCAGCTTTTAGGTTTTAGGGTTTATAGATTAGAGTTTTGGATATAGGGTTTTTAGTATAGGTTTTACGTGTTTTTTTGTATGGTTTTCAGGTTTAGGTTTATAATTTTAGAGTTAGGGTTTAGATTTTATGGTTTAGGGTTTATAATTTTAAAATTAGGGTATAGTGAATTGGTTTCTAGGTTCACGTTTCATCTTTTTGGTTTTAGAATTCCGGAATTTGGGTTTCAGATGTAGTGGTTTGGGACTAGGGTTTAGGATTTTTTGGTTCGGTTTTGTGGTTTTGGTTTATCATTTTAGGTCTAGGGTTTATGTTTTAAGTTTTATGGTTTATAATTTCAATACTAGGGTTTGGGGAAGATGTTTTTGGGTTCTGGGTTCAGCTTTTAGGTTTTAGGGTTTAGATAATTGGGCTTCAGATATAGGGTTTTCGGTCTGGGTTTAGGATTTTTTTGGTAGGGTTTTCGGCTTTAGGTTTAATATTTTAGAGTTAGGGTTTAGTTTTTAACTTTTAGGGTTTATTTTTTGATATTAGGGTAGAGGGAATAGGAATTCAGGTTCAGGGTTCAGCTTTTAGGTTTTAGAGTTCAGGTATTAGGGTTTCAGATGTAGTGGTTTGGGACTCGGATATATGATTTTTTTTGGGTTTTTTAGTTTTGGTTTTTGATTTCAGGGGTAGGATTTATGTTTTAAAGTTTAGGGTTTACAATTTTTAGATTATGGTATAGGGAAGATGTTTCTGGGTTCAGGGTTTAGGTTTTAGGTTTTAGGGTTTAGAGATTAGGGTTTTGGATATTGTGTTTTCGATCTAGGTTTTTGGATTTTTTTTTGGTATGGTTTTCAGGTTTAGGTTTATGATTTCAGGGTTCAGTTTTAGGTTTTTAAGTTTTAGGTTTTATTATTTTGAGAGTAGGGTATAGGGAATAGGTTTTTAGGTTCAGGTTTCAGCTTTAAGGTTTTAGAGTTCAAGAATTAAGGTTTTAGATGCGGTGGTTTGGGACTAGGATTTGGGATTTTTTGGATCGGTTTTGTGGTTTTGGTTTATGATTTCAGCGGTAGGGTTTATGTTTTAAGGTTTAGGGTTTAAAATTTTTAGATTAGGGTACGGGGAAGATTTTTTTTGGTTTGGGGATCAGCTTTTAGGTTTTAGAGTTTATAGATTATGGTTTCGGATATAGGGTTTTCGGTCTAGGTTTTATGATTCTTTTTGTATGGTTTTCGGGTTTACGTTTATTATTTGGGGGTTCGGGTTTAGCTTTTAAGGTTTAGGGTTTCTTATTTTGATAGTATGGTGTAGGGAATAGGTTTTTATGTTTAGGGTTCAGCTTTTAGGTTTTAGATTTCATGTATTAGGGTTTCAGATGAAGTTGTTTGGGACTAGGATTTTGGATAATGTGGTTCGGTTTAGTGGTTTTGGTTTATGATTTCACGGATAGGGTTTATGTTTTAAGGTTTAGGGTTTAGAATTTTGATAATAGGGTATGTTTAATATGTTTTTGGTCTAGGAGTTCAGCTTTTAGGTTTTAGGGTTTATAGATTAGAGTTTTGGATATAGGGTTTTTAGTATAGGTTTTACGTGTTTTTTTGTATGGTTTTCAGGTTTAGGTTTATAATTTTAGAGTTAGGGTTTAGATTTTATGGTTTAGGGTTTATAATTTTAAAATTAGGGTATAGTGAATTGGTTTCTAGGTTCACGTTTCATCTTTTTGGTTTTAGAATTCCGGAATTTGGGTTTCAGATGTAGTGGTTTGGGACTAGGGTTTAGGATTTTTTGGTTCGGTTTTGTGGTTTTGGTTTATCATTTTAGGTCTAGGGTTTATGTTTTAAGTTTTATGGTTTATAATTTCAATACTAGGGTTTGGGGAAGATGTTTTTGGGTTCTGGGTTCAGCTTTTAGGTTTTAGGGTTTAGATAATTGGGCTTCAGATATAGGGTTTTCGGTCTGGGTTTAGGATTTTTTTGGTAGGGTTTTCGGCTTTAGGTTTAATATTTTAGAGTTAGGGTTTAGTTTTTAACTTTTAGGGTTTATTTTTTGATATTAGGGTAGAGGGAATAGGAATTCAGGTTCAGGGTTCAGCTTTTAGGTTTTAGAGTTCAGGTATTAGGGTTTCAGATGTAGTGGTTTGGGACTCGGATATATGATTTTTTTTGGGTTTTTTAGTTTTGGTTTTTGATTTCAGGGGTAGGATTTATGTTTTAAAGTTTAGGGTTTACAATTTTTAGATTATGGTATAGGGAAGATGTTTCTGGGTTCAGGGTTTAGGTTTTAGGTTTTAGGGTTTAGAGATTAGGGTTTTGGATATTGTGTTTTCGATCTAGGTTTTTGGATTTTTTTTTGGTATGGTTTTCAGGTTTAGGTTTATGATTTCAGGGTTCAGTTTTAGGTTTTTAAGTTTTAGGTTTTATTATTTTGAGAGTAGGGTATAGGGAATAGGTTTTTAGGTTCAGGTTTCAGCTTTAAGGTTTTAGAGTTCAAGAATTAAGGTTTTAGATGCGGTGGTTTGGGACTAGGATTTGGGATTTTTTGGATCGGTTTTGTGGTTTTGGTTTATGATTTCAGCGGTAGGGTTTATGTTTTAAGGTTTAGGGTTTAAAATTTTTAGATTAGGGTACGGGGAAGATTTTTTTTGGTTTGGGGATCAGCTTTTAGGTTTTAGAGTTTATAGATTATGGTTTCGGATATAGGGTTTTCGGTCTAGGTTTTATGATTCTTTTTGTATGGTTTTCGGGTTTACGTTTATTATTTGGGGGTTCGGGTTTAGCTTTTAAGGTTTAGGGTTTCTTATTTTGATAGTATGGTGTAGGGAATAGGTTTTTATGTTTAGGGTTCAGCTTTTAGGTTTTAGATTTCATGTATTAGGGTTTCAGATGAAGTTGTTTGGGACTAGGATTTTGGATAATGTGGTTCGGTTTAGTGGTTTTGGTTTATGATTTCACGGATAGGGTTTATGTTTTAAGGTTTAGGGTTTAGAATTTTGATAATAGGGTATGTTTAATATGTTTTTGGTCTAGGAGTTCAGCTTTTAGGTTTTAGGGTTTATAGATTAGAGTTTTGGATATAGGGTTTTTAGTATAGGTTTTACGTGTTTTTTTGTATGGTTTTCAGGTTTAGGTTTATAATTTTAGAGTTAGGGTTTAGATTTTATGGTTTAGGGTTTATAATTTTAAAATTAGGGTATAGTGAATTGGTTTCTAGGTTCACGTTTCATCTTTTTGGTTTTAGAATTCCGGAATTTGGGTTTCAGATGTAGTGGTTTGGGACTAGGGTTTAGGATTTTTTGGTTCGGTTTTGTGGTTTTGGTTTATCATTTTAGGTCTAGGGTTTATGTTTTAAGTTTTATGGTTTATAATTTCAATACTAGGGTTTGGGGAAGATGTTTTTGGGTTCTGGGTTCAGCTTTTAGGTTTTAGGGTTTAGATAATTGGGCTTCAGATATAGGGTTTTCGGTCTGGGTTTAGGATTTTTTTGGTAGGGTTTTCGGCTTTAGGTTTAATATTTTAGAGTTAGGGTTTAGTTTTTAACTTTTAGGGTTTATTTTTTGATATTAGGGTAGAGGGAATAGGAATTCAGGTTCAGGGTTCAGCTTTTAGGTTTTAGAGTTCAGGTATTAGGGTTTCAGATGTAGTGGTTTGGGACTCGGATATATGATTTTTTTTGGGTTTTTTAGTTTTGGTTTTTGATTTCAGGGGTAGGATTTATGTTTTAAAGTTTAGGGTTTACAATTTTTAGATTATGGTATAGGGAAGATGTTTCTGGGTTCAGGGTTTAGGTTTTAGGTTTTAGGGTTTAGAGATTAGGGTTTTGGATATTGTGTTTTCGATCTAGGTTTTTGGATTTTTTTTTGGTATGGTTTTCAGGTTTAGGTTTATGATTTCAGGGTTCAGTTTTAGGTTTTTAAGTTTTAGGTTTTATTATTTTGAGAGTAGGGTATAGGGAATAGGTTTTTAGGTTCAGGTTTCAGCTTTAAGGTTTTAGAGTTCAAGAATTAAGGTTTTAGATGCGGTGGTTTGGGACTAGGATTTGGGATTTTTTGGATCGGTTTTGTGGTTTTGGTTTATGATTTCAGCGGTAGGGTTTATGTTTTAAGGTTTAGGGTTTAAAATTTTTAGATTAGGGTACGGGGAAGATTTTTTTTGGTTTGGGGATCAGCTTTTAGGTTTTAGAGTTTATAGATTATGGTTTCGGATATAGGGTTTTCGGTCTAGGTTTTATGATTCTTTTTGTATGGTTTTCGGGTTTACGTTTATTATTTGGGGGTTCGGGTTTAGCTTTTAAGGTTTAGGGTTTCTTATTTTGATAGTATGGTGTAGGGAATAGGTTTTTATGTTTAGGGTTCAGCTTTTAGGTTTTAGATTTCATGTATTAGGGTTTCAGATGAAGTTGTTTGGGACTAGGATTTTGGATAATGTGGTTCGGTTTAGTGGTTTTGGTTTATGATTTCACGGATAGGGTTTATGTTTTAAGGTTTAGGGTTTAGAATTTTGATAATAGGGTATGTTTAATATGTTTTTGGTCTAGGAGTTCAGCTTTTAGGTTTTAGGGTTTATAGATTAGAGTTTTGGATATAGGGTTTTTAGTATAGGTTTTACGTGTTTTTTTGTATGGTTTTCAGGTTTAGGTTTATAATTTTAGAGTTAGGGTTTAGATTTTATGGTTTAGGGTTTATAATTTTAAAATTAGGGTATAGTGAATTGGTTTCTAGGTTCACGTTTCATCTTTTTGGTTTTAGAATTCCGGAATTTGGGTTTCAGATGTAGTGGTTTGGGACTAGGGTTTAGGATTTTTTGGTTCGGTTTTGTGGTTTTGGTTTATCATTTTAGGTCTAGGGTTTATGTTTTAAGTTTTATGGTTTATAATTTCAATACTAGGGTTTGGGGAAGATGTTTTTGGGTTCTGGGTTCAGCTTTTAGGTTTTAGGGTTTAGATAATTGGGCTTCAGATATAGGGTTTTCGGTCTGGGTTTAGGATTTTTTTGGTAGGGTTTTCGGCTTTAGGTTTAATATTTTAGAGTTAGGGTTTAGTTTTTAACTTTTAGGGTTTATTTTTTGATATTAGGGTAGAGGGAATAGGAATTCAGGTTCAGGGTTCAGGTTTTAGGTTTTAGAGTTCAGGTATTAGGGTTTCAGATGTAGTGGTTTGGGACTCGGATATATGATTTTTTTTGGGTTTTTTAGTTTTGGTTTTTGATTTCAGGGGTAGGATTTATGTTTTAAAGTTTAGGGTTTACAATTTTTAGATTATGGTATAGGGAAGATGTTTCTGGGTTCAGGGTTTAGGTTTTAGGTTTTAGGGTTTAGAGATTAGGGTTTTGGATATTGTGTTTTCGATCTAGGTTTTTGGATTTTTTTTTGGTATGGTTTTCAGGTTTAGGTTTATGATTTCAGGGTTCAGTTTTAGGTTTTTAAGTTTTAGGTTTTATTATTTTGAGAGTAGGGTATAGGGAATAGGTTTTTAGGTTCAGGTTTCAGCTTTAAGGTTTTAGAGTTCAAGAATTAAGGTTTTAGATGCGGTGGTTTGGGACTAGGATTTGGGATTTTTTGGATCGGTTTTGTGGTTTTGGTTTATGATTTCAGCGGTAGGGTTTATGTTTTAAGGTTTAGGGTTTAAAATTTTTAGATTAGGGTACGGGGAAGATTTTTTTTGGTTTGGGGATCAGCTTTTAGGTTTTAGAGTTTATAGATTATGGTTTCGGATATAGGGTTTTCGGTCTAGGTTTTATGATTCTTTTTGTATGGTTTTCGGGTTTACGTTTATTATTTGGGGGTTCGGGTTTAGCTTTTAAGGTTTAGGGTTTCTTATTTTGATAGTATGGTGTAGGGAATAGGTTTTTATGTTTAGGGTTCAGCTTTTAGGTTTTAGATTTCATGTATTAGGGTTTCAGATGAAGTTGTTTGGGACTAGGATTTTGGATAATGTGGTTCGGTTTAGTGGTTTTGGTTTATGATTTCACGGATAGGGTTTATGTTTTAAGGTTTAGGGTTTAGAATTTTGATAATAGGGTATGTTTAATATGTTTTTGGTCTAGGAGTTCAGCTTTTAGGTTTTAGGGTTTATAGATTAGAGTTTTGGATATAGGGTTTTTAGTATAGGTTTTACGTGTTTTTTTGTATGGTTTTCAGGTTTAGGTTTATAATTTTAGAGTTAGGGTTTAGATTTTATGGTTTAGGGTTTATAATTTTAAAATTAGGGTATAGTGAATTGGTTTCTAGGTTCACGTTTCATCTTTTTGGTTTTAGAATTCCGGAATTTGGGTTTCAGATGTAGTGGTTTGGGACTAGGGTTTAGGATTTTTTGGTTCGGTTTTGTGGTTTTGGTTTATCATTTTAGGTCTAGGGTTTATGTTTTAAGTTTTATGGTTTATAATTTCAATACTAGGGTTTGGGGAAGATGTTTTTGGGTTCTGGGTTCAGCTTTTAGGTTTTAGGGTTTAGATAATTGGGCTTCAGATATAGGGTTTTCGGTCTGGGTTTAGGATTTTTTTGGTAGGGTTTTCGGCTTTAGGTTTAATATTTTAGAGTTAGGGTTTAGTTTTTAACTTTTAGGGTTTATTTTTTGATATTAGGGTAGAGGGAATAGGAATTCAGGTTCAGGGTTCAGCTTTTAGGTTTTAGAGTTCAGGTATTAGGGTTTCAGATGTAGTGGTTTGGGACTCGGATATATGATTTTTTTTGGGTTTTTTAGTTTTGGTTTTTGATTTCAGGGGTAGGATTTATGTTTTAAAGTTTAGGGTTTACAATTTTTAGATTATGGTATAGGGAAGATGTTTCTGGGTTCAGGGTTTAGGTTTTAGGTTTTAGGGTTTAGAGATTAGGGTTTTGGATATTGTGTTTTCGATCTAGGTTTTTGGATTTTTTTTTGGTATGGTTTTCAGGTTTAGGTTTATGATTTCAGGGTTCAGTTTTAGGTTTTTAAGTTTTAGGTTTTATTATTTTGAGAGTAGGGTATAGGGAATAGGTTTTTAGGTTCAGGTTTCAGCTTTAAGGTTTTAGAGTTCAAGAATTAAGGTTTTAGATGCGGTGGTTTGGGACTAGGATTTGGGATTTTTTGGATCGGTTTTGTGGTTTTGGTTTATGATTTCAGCGGTAGGGTTTATGTTTTAAGGTTTAGGGTTTAAAATTTTTAGATTAGGGTACGGGGAAGATTTTTTTTGGTTTGGGGATCAGCTTTTAGGTTTTAGAGTTTATAGATTATGGTTTCGGATATAGGGTTTTCGGTCTAGGTTTTATGATTCTTTTTGTATGGTTTTCGGGTTTACGTTTATTATTTGGGGGTTCGGGTTTAGCTTTTAAGGTTTAGGGTTTCTTATTTTGATAGTATGGTGTAGGGAATAGGTTTTTATGTTTAGGGTTCAGCTTTTAGGTTTTAGATTTCATGTATTAGGGTTTCAGATGAAGTTGTTTGGGACTAGGATTTTGGATAATGTGGTTCGGTTTAGTGGTTTTGGTTTATGATTTCACGGATAGGGTTTATGTTTTAAGGTTTAGGGTTTAGAATTTTGATAATAGGGTATGTTTAATATGTTTTTGGTCTAGGAGTTCAGCTTTTAGGTTTTAGGGTTTATAGATTAGAGTTTTGGATATAGGGTTTTTAGTATAGGTTTTACGTGTTTTTTTGTATGGTTTTCAGGTTTAGGTTTATAATTTTAGAGTTAGGGTTTAGATTTTATGGTTTAGGGTTTATAATTTTAAAATTAGGGTATAGTGAATTGGTTTCTAGGTTCACGTTTCATCTTTTTGGTTTTAGAATTCCGGAATTTGGGTTTCAGATGTAGTGGTTTGGGACTAGGGTTTAGGATTTTTTGGTTCGGTTTTGTGGTTTTGGTTTATCATTTTAGGTCTAGGGTTTATGTTTTAAGTTTTATGGTTTATAATTTCAATACTAGGGTTTGGGGAAGATGTTTTTGGGTTCTGGGTTCAGCTTTTAGGTTTTAGGGTTTAGATAATTGGGCTTCAGATATAGGGTTTTCGGTCTGGGTTTAGGATTTTTTTGGTAGGGTTTTCGGCTTTAGGTTTAATATTTTAGAGTTAGGGTTTAGTTTTTAACTTTTAGGGTTTATTTTTTGATATTAGGGTAGAGGGAATAGGAATTCAGGTTCAGGGTTCAGCTTTTAGGTTTTAGAGTTCAGGTATTAGGGTTTCAGATGTAGTGGTTTGGGACTCGGATATATGATTTTTTTTGGGTTTTTTAGTTTTGGTTTTTGATTTCAGGGGTAGGATTTATGTTTTAAAGTTTAGGGTTTACAATTTTTAGATTATGGTATAGGGAAGATGTTTCTGGGTTCAGGGTTTAGGTTTTAGGTTTTAGGGTTTAGAGATTAGGGTTTTGGATATTGTGTTTTCGATCTAGGTTTTTGGATTTTTTTTTGGTATGGTTTTCAGGTTTAGGTTTATGATTTCAGGGTTCAGTTTTAGGTTTTTAAGTTTTAGGTTTTATTATTTTGAGAGTAGGGTATAGGGAATAGGTTTTTAGGTTCAGGTTTCAGCTTTAAGGTTTTAGAGTTCAAGAATTAAGGTTTTAGATGCGGTGGTTTGGGACTAGGATTTGGGATTTTTTGGATCGGTTTTGTGGTTTTGGTTTATGATTTCAGCGGTAGGGTTTATGTTTTAAGGTTTAGGGTTTAAAATTTTTAGATTAGGGTACGGGGAAGATTTTTTTTGGTTTGGGGATCAGCTTTTAGGTTTTAGAGTTTATAGATTATGGTTTCGGATATAGGGTTTTCGGTCTAGGTTTTATGATTCTTTTTGTATGGTTTTCGGGTTTACGTTTATTATTTGGGGGTTCGGGTTTAGCTTTTAAGGTTTAGGGTTTCTTATTTTGATAGTATGGTGTAGGGAATAGGTTTTTATGTTTAGGGTTCAGCTTTTAGGTTTTAGATTTCATGTATTAGGGTTTCAGATGAAGTTGTTTGGGACTAGGATTTTGGATAATGTGGTTCGGTTTAGTGGTTTTGGTTTATGATTTCACGGATAGGGTTTATGTTTTAAGGTTTAGGGTTTAGAATTTTGATAATAGGGTATGTTTAATATGTTTTTGGTCTAGGAGTTCAGCTTTTAGGTTTTAGGGTTTATAGATTAGAGTTTTGGATATAGGGTTTTTAGTATAGGTTTTACGTGTTTTTTTGTATGGTTTTCAGGTTTAGGTTTATAATTTTAGAGTTAGGGTTTAGATTTTATGGTTTAGGGTTTATAATTTTAAAATTAGGGTATAGTGAATTGGTTTCTAGGTTCACGTTTCATCTTTTTGGTTTTAGAATTCCGGAATTTGGGTTTCAGATGTAGTGGTTTGGGACTAGGGTTTAGGATTTTTTGGTTCGGTTTTGTGGTTTTGGTTTATCATTTTAGGTCTAGGGTTTATGTTTTAAGTTTTATGGTTTATAATTTCAATACTAGGGTTTGGGGAAGATGTTTTTGGGTTCTGGGTTCAGCTTTTAGGTTTTAGGGTTTAGATAATTGGGCTTCAGATATAGGGTTTTCGGTCTGGGTTTAGGATTTTTTTGGTAGGGTTTTCGGCTTTAGGTTTAATATTTTAGAGTTAGGGTTTAGTTTTTAACTTTTAGGGTTTATTTTTTGATATTAGGGTAGAGGGAATAGGAATTCAGGTTCAGGGTTCAGGTTTTAGGTTTTAGAGTTCAGGTATTAGGGTTTCAGATGTAGTGGTTTGGGACTCGGATATATGATTTTTTTTGGGTTTTTTAGTTTTGGTTTTTGATTTCAGGGGTAGGATTTATGTTTTAAAGTTTAGGGTTTACAATTTTTAGATTATGGTATAGGGAAGATGTTTCTGGGTTCAGGGTTTAGGTTTTAGGTTTTAGGGTTTAGAGATTAGGGTTTTGGATATTGTGTTTTCGATCTAGGTTTTTGGATTTTTTTTTGGTATGGTTTTCAGGTTTAGGTTTATGATTTCAGGGTTCAGTTTTAGGTTTTTAAGTTTTAGGTTTTATTATTTTGAGAGTAGGGTATAGGGAATAGGTTTTTAGGTTCAGGTTTCAGCTTTAAGGTTTTAGAGTTCAAGAATTAAGGTTTTAGATGCGGTGGTTTGGGACTAGGATTTGGGATTTTTTGGATCGGTTTTGTGGTTTTGGTTTATGATTTCAGCGGTAGGGTTTATGTTTTAAGGTTTAGGGTTTAAAATTTTTAGATTAGGGTACGGGGAAGATTTTTTTTGGTTTGGGGATCAGCTTTTAGGTTTTAGAGTTTATAGATTATGGTTTCGGATATAGGGTTTTCGGTCTAGGTTTTATGATTCTTTTTGTATGGTTTTCGGGTTTACGTTTATTATTTGGGGGTTCGGGTTTAGCTTTTAAGGTTTAGGGTTTCTTATTTTGATAGTATGGTGTAGGGAATAGGTTTTTATGTTTAGGGTTCAGCTTTTAGGTTTTAGATTTCATGTATTAGGGTTTCAGATGAAGTTGTTTGGGACTAGGATTTTGGATAATGTGGTTCGGTTTAGTGGTTTTGGTTTATGATTTCACGGATAGGGTTTATGTTTTAAGGTTTAGGGTTTAGAATTTTGATAATAGGGTATGTTTAATATGTTTTTGGTCTAGGAGTTCAGCTTTTAGGTTTTAGGGTTTATAGATTAGAGTTTTGGATATAGGGTTTTTAGTATAGGTTTTACGTGTTTTTTTGTATGGTTTTCAGGTTTAGGTTTATAATTTTAGAGTTAGGGTTTAGATTTTATGGTTTAGGGTTTATAATTTTAAAATTAGGGTATAGTGAATTGGTTTCTAGGTTCACGTTTCATCTTTTTGGTTTTAGAATTCCGGAATTTGGGTTTCAGATGTAGTGGTTTGGGACTAGGGTTTAGGATTTTTTGGTTCGGTTTTGTGGTTTTGGTTTATCATTTTAGGTCTAGGGTTTATGTTTTAAGTTTTATGGTTATAATTTCAATACTAGGGTTTGGGGAAGATGTTTTTGGGTTCTGGGTTCAGCTTTTAGGTTTTAGGGTTTAGATAATTGGGCTTCAGATATAGGGTTTTCGGTCTGGGTTTAGGATTTTTTTGGTAGGGTTTTCGGCTTTAGGTTTAATATTTTAGAGTTAGGGTTTAGTTTTTAACTTTTAGGGTTTATTTTTTGATATTAGGGTAGAGGGAATAGGAATTCAGGTTCAGGGTTCAGCTTTTAGGTTTAGAGTTCAGGTATTAGGGTTTCAGATGTAGTGGTTTGGGACTCGGATATATGATTTTTTTTGGGTTTTTTAGTTTTGGTTTTTGATTTCAGGGGTAGGATTTATGTTTTAAAGTTTAGGGTTTACAATTTTTAGATTATGGTATAGGGAAGATGTTTCTGGGTTCAGGGTTTAGGTTTTAGGTTTTAGGGTTTAGAGATTAGGGTTTTGGATATTGTGTTTTCGATCTAGGTTTTTGGATTTTTTTTTGGTATGGTTTTCAGGTTTAGGTTTATGATTTCAGGGTTCAGTTTTAGGTTTTTAAGTTTTAGGTTTTATTATTTTGAGAGTAGGGTATAGGAATAGGTTTTTAGGTTCAGGTTTCAGCTTTAAGGTTTTAGAGTTCAAGAATTAAGGTTTTAGATGCGGTGGTTTGGGACTAGGATTTGGGATTTTTTGGATCGGTTTTGTGTTTTGGTTTGTTTATGATTTCAGCGGTAGGGTTTATGTTTTAAGGTTTAGGGTTTAAAATTTTTAGATTAGGGTACGGGGAAGATTTTTTTTGGTTTGGGGATCAGCTTTTAGGTTTTAGAGTTTATAGATTATGGTTTCGGATATAGGGTTTTCGGTCTAGGTTTTATGATTCTTTTTGTATGGTTTTCGGGTTTACGTTTATTATTTGGGGGTTCGGGTTTAGCTTTTAAGGTTTAGGGTTTCTTATTTTGATAGTATGGTGTAGGGAATAGGTTTTTAT
>CAUJRU010002980.1:0-60077 GCA_963277665.1 Viscum album
CCCATGATCTTTAACATAATTGATCCCATAAAATGTTAATCACTCCTTTCTCGATAAAACTCATGAAAATAATGAAATACAATTTTTCTAAAGTCAATATTTTATTTTTCAATACCATCCCCTTGCATTACATTTAATTTTGTTTTTGATAAATATCATCATGCATGTTCATTTTGATGGAACTGACTCCAATGATCATCAATGTGTGACCACTCCCAATGTACACAATTCCATCAGAGATAGTTTTATATTGATCTAACAATTAAAATTGATACATCTTGTTCTATGTTACCCTGAATTGATAATCAATGCATCCTTGAGATGTTTCCTACCACCAATATTTACCACTGATTCACTAATTAGTATGAAACGATTCCATCATTTCCAACAGAACCAACCAAATATACATGAGTGTTAATTACCAAACCCTTATATATCCTATATTCCTTTATGTGATTATCATTCTATATTTGTATCATGCCAAATTTTTCTTCTTTCTCTTTGATTTAGAGGTTCCACAGTTTTGGATCCTAATGGTACAATGCTCCACCATTCTTAAAATTTAAATTTATAGATTCTATGAATTTTTTAATTTTTAATATATGTTTTAATTATTATTAAACCAGATATTATCTTCAAGAAATAATGTTGAAATTCAATCAAGAGAATCATTTCCATCAGGATATATTTATTGGTGTTGATGATGAGTTAATTAGATGAATCTAGAGAAATGTAAATTAGATTATTAACTTGTTCGAAATCTATAATTTGGAATAAAAACATAAGATGATTGAAAATGGTATTGGTTGTGATTTTATGTATAATCATTGATAATGAATCCACCATTAAAAGAGATTAAAATGTTCTATTAATAAAATTTTTATTGCGTAGTTCTATACCATGAAAAATCATTATCCTAGAATCCCAATTTTTTAACACTATTTTTTTAAAAAATTTATAAAAGGACAATATTTTATTGATCCAAATGATTTTTGGGAATAATATAATCATCAATTGCTCCTCTTCCTAATCCACATGTTTTCTCCATGTCACTAACAGGAAATTAAAATTCTATATTTCTACATGATTAATTATTTTCTGTAATGTAAAATCATTCAAATTCAATAGTTTATTCATAAATTTTTTTGACATACATATGTGTGATCAGTCCAAAACCTCATCCAAAAATACCAAGATTTGATACCACATTATATGATCGAAGATGATTCTTTAATTTATGCATTGATATTTGTGAGATAAAAAATAAAGTGATAATTATTTAAATAAATGGACACCATATGTAGTGTAAAAATACCTGAAAAAAATGGGATAAATACTCAAGGAGAAATAAAATGACCTATAATTGGGTAGGTGGGTCCACCATTATTTTTAGTGAATGTAATGTGAATTGTTTACTTTGAAATCCATGTATTATTTTATGTTTAATATTTTTATGCATTAAATTGTGGATAAATAGAATATAGTAATATTTCTCAAATATAAATATTTATTTTTGTTTAAACATTTCATACCAAGGTGTTATTTCATTATTACATTTACTACTATTTTATTTTATATTTTTTTATCTTCAATACTGAATAGGAATGATGTTTTTTTAGAAATTAATATTGGGATTTGGGGAAAGATTTTTCTTCTATGATCCTAAACACTAAACATTGGATAGTTCATGATGGAATCTCTTTCCAATAGGGGTTATGGATTAACAACATCTAGTGGTTAATCAAATGGTTAATGGGAATGAATTATCAATAATTTTTATCAATGTGTTGGTACATAGAATTATTAATATTAAAATTGATAGATTAGGTAATATTCACTTTATCAAATGATTTCTTAACATTAGTGTGAGAACATTGTTTTAAACAAATATCCTAATTGGATGGAATTTTTCATGTTGATGAATTCTATTGAATAAATTTCATTTTCTAGAAAATTATTATACATGAAAATTGCATTCAAAAAGAATATGGTCACACTATTTAAGGGTGTCAAATTACAGTTCATAGTTAAAAGGTGAATGAGAAATACTTGATGTTAAGGAACATGTTGTGTTATCAATGTATTTATTCCAAACTGTGGAATTCAAATTTTTTTAAATAAAAACAATAATAGGGTTGATGGAATCCATTATAGAAGTGTACAAGAAAATTACAAGACTAAATAAAATGTTCATGATTTGGAGGGTTTGCAATATCAAAATAATGGAAGGAAGATCTACAATAGATCTGATTAATGATTTCAACTAAATATTTTGGTATCTATACTTTATAAAGCTTAAAGTCATATAGGATGTTTGGATGATTTTTTATATCATCCTATCTAGAATAATTACAATCTATAGTGATAATTATGATCTATAAAACTGGAATGAAAGATAAATTATTTAATTATATTCATGAATTTCTTCTCAGTTACGATATTTAAAAGAGATATAATTTGGAATCCCTTAGTAATGTATTGAGGAAAAATTTATGAGTATTTTCATGTAATTTTAATAACAAGATGTAATTTTATAGTCTATCAATGGATTTTAGTATAACTAAGTACTCATGAGATTGGAATGTTAATGGGAATTATAGAATTTGAAGTCACCTAATCATATAATTTTAGGATAGGAAGGGAACCACTAAAAGGACAACATCTAGAGAAATTAGTGTTATAATTGATAGTATTTTAAATCTAATTTTGACTGTTACAACTTAATTGGAATCTTTTATCAAATATTATATAGCGGAATTACATTCTATAGTAAAAAAGAATGAATTTAAATTTTTGTACCATGAATTTTTGGTAGAATAAATATTGATGAGGATGAAAATACTCATATTTTGGAGAAGGTAGAAGTGAAATATTAATTGAATTATCCAACTGTACTTATTCTGATTGATGTATAACATTATCTAGGTATTCAAGTGTACCAAATTTTAGTTTGTTAGCTAAATAAATAAATGTTTAGGATGAATTTCCAAAAGGATTATTGATGATTATTTTTGCTTCAATTTTCATAAATGGAGTTGAAAAATATGGTCTGTTATATATGATCATATATGAAATAGTACATTAAAAATCTCAAATTACATGTTATAAAATTTCATTAATTAGTCATATTGTATTAGTACACCTCAGGGAGAATTGTATTGGGACCAAGATGGGTGGAGAAAGATATAAAAATATTTTTCTTTGGAAGAGTGTTGTCTTTTGATGTCAAAGAAGATAAATAAATTCAATTTTTAAAGACATGATAAATCAGGAGATTCCATGCTTATTTTTAAATTAAAAATAACATAAGCTAGAAGAAGATGTCATGTAATAATTATGATGGAATTTTGTAGTAATGATGCTTCTATTCATATTCACTTTTGATTGGAAAGAATGATGTTTTTGGAAGATAGGGATGTTTTAGTACATTATGTTAAAAATATGATGATGCTAAAGGTGTTCGATCAATGTCCTTATATCACAAAATATATATTCCGTGAAGAAAATTGATTTTTGTTGAATAAGACAATATACAGTAAAGAAACATTTGTGTTCTTCCCGATGCAGAATCTAAGGTGGCTATATTTTCCAATGTTTCCCAAAATTTTGGGGCTAAAATTTTGTAGATGGAGAAATTTTATTTTGGAAATGGATTTTTCACATAATATTTATAGGATAACATAATGTTGTGTGAAAGGAAATAATCAACGTAATAACATTGAAAAATGGTAAAGGAATGAAGTGCACGAATGATTCAAGAAGTGTGTGATAGATGAAGTTGGCGCGAAAGAAAAATGTGAACCCAATACGATGTCAAAGGGGTTTTGTGCGACACGTTAGGATCATGCGCAACTCATCATGGTTTTTGTTGGTAGGGGTCAGTGGTGGTTATAAATAAGAGGTGACCCCCTCATTTTTTAAGATAGAAAATTAGAGAAATACTTATCTTTGAGGTGAATAAGAAAATGATTTTCATGCAATAAATATAATTTTCACATAAGATTGAAGTTGTGCATAAGAGGTGTTTCATGACAATAGTAAAATCTTGTGCCTGTGTCACAAAATTTGCACAAAATACACCTTAAAGGGTGAGTGAATTATTGAGGTACTTCAATGTATTCAGTTGTGCATAAGATAGTTTTTACTATCTTCTGGGTAAGATAGTTAGGATTTTTACTTCAGTGAATACACATGATCAATTGTAAAGAAGCACTGAAATACTATAATTCCTTATTTATGCTAAGAGGATCCACACACACATGCAGATTGTTTTCCAAGTGCTACATGAGTTTAAGGGAATATTTGACACATTTTATTCCACATAAAAATGATTTTTTCTAATGGTTTTTATGGTACTGGGTTGTTTTTGTACTATACCAAGAACGTAGATACACTTATTAATTAGTGAAATAAAAAATCTTGTGTCATTGTGGTTGTTTCTGTTTAGTAGAGAAAGATCCCTTTAACTGGACGTGAAGGTTGTTTCAAAAATCCGAGAACATAAATGAAAAAAGATATCACTGATTCATCCCCTCCCCATCTTAGTGATACATGGATCATGATTAGAAAACATTAATTGGTATCAGAGCTATAGGTTCCTATCATTTATTCAT
This sequence comes from Viscum album, assembly GCA_963277665.1. Taxonomy (NCBI): domain Eukaryota; kingdom Viridiplantae; phylum Streptophyta; class Magnoliopsida; order Santalales; family Viscaceae; genus Viscum; species Viscum album. Next base: position 4,614 of record CAUJRU010002980.1, read on the forward strand.
TTTGGATGTTCTTGAATATAAGATGAGATGGATAATCTAAATTTCATGAACAGTAATTGGATTTTGATATTTGATATAAAGAACTATAACATCTAGAAGGATTTACTTTTTCCATATCTTATGTCTATGGGTTATGATGTTCTTGAAAGTAAAATAAATATATTTCCACTTATTAACAATAAGGTTCATCTTACACATGTTGATAAGAAAAATTAGAAAAATAATGGAAGTGCTAAAACTGAACTACTCCCTTGTCAATCTGAGAGTGATTTTTTTAACAGTGAATGTTGATGCTATAGAAAAAGAAATCAGTGATAAGTTGAAGAACATCTATGAACGAAATAAAAAAGTAATGAAGGGAAAAGTAAAATTCTAGAAGTTGAACTATGAAGACATGAAAATGGGATAGTCTAAATCTATTGGGGACTAATTTACCAACGTTAATTAAATTTTTAGTTCTATTAGATTACTTAATGAAAGTTTAGAGGACTATTTAGTTTTTTAAAAGATCCTGTTAAATATTCCTGAAATGTTTGATGCTACTGTTTCATAATTTAAAGGGATAGATCCATAAAAATTTTCTTTAGATCATTTTCATAGCACTATGATCACTTATGAAATGATAATGGAGAATACTATGAAGGGAAAAACTAAAAATGAAGGAGAAATGGATTTCAAGTATATAGAGAAAGTAAATTCATTGAAAATTCATATTTTTGATGAAGCTGGTCAGTACGTGTCTATGGATGACGTATGTAAAAAGTTTGAATAAATTTAAACCATGATTTCTAAGAATGTAAAATGAGGTATAGGGAAATACAAGGGGAAAATCCCTTCAAAATTTTTGAATATGGAGTTTTTGTTTATTTTGTAGTTAATTGACCTAAAAGGGAAATATGAAGATAGTGATAAAGAATATAAATTTCCAATAATATCGTGGAATAAATAGGGTGTTAAAGATAAATATTCCTCAAAGGGGAAGGATAACAAATTCAACAAATCAAAAAGAAGAATCTTTTTATCTAATGTTGATTATTTTGAAGGTAATGAATCAGAACTTGAAAAAAATATTCTTTAAATTCTAGGAAAAATAAATTTATTTTAGTAGGGGATAATAAATATTATGGGAGCATCAGTTCTGAAGAAGAAGAAACTCATCATGAATATCAACTAAAAGAAGAATTGAAATAATTCTACTGGACGATAAGAAAACATGAGAAGGAAAACAAGAAGTTAATAAAAAAATTCAACATTAAACAATAATGAATTTTTGTTTTATTAGAATGTAAATATGAGAAAGGAAATTGATGTTATGAAGATTTTTCTTGAGAATGATAAGAATGGTAATGATCATCTTGAAGATAAGTTGAATGAAAAAGAAGAAGATTTGTATGTTTTCTAACATATAATTTCTAAAGTTGATGAAAGGAATATAAGATTCAAAATATCTATCTCAGTAGTTTGTGAAAGTTCTAGTAGGGATATACATAATAATGATTAGAAAAAGTTATCTTCAAAGGAAGAGAAGAAAAATAGAACTGGTCCTAGAATGAAAAATGATGGAAATTCTATGTATGTTGAAAAGAGATCAATTATGAAAAATGAGAAGCATCTAAAATTAATAAGACCATAAAAACCCCTTCTTCTTCTGGTTATGATATCACTGAATAGAAATCTGAACTGAAGTAGAATGTTACAATTTAATACAAGATGGTTGTTGAGGATCATGTTTGCAATCCCAGTATGTATGGATGATTCAAAGAAAAATATTGTATCTATGGTTATTTTTTGTATTGGGGTTTATTTGTACATACTACAAATATGTGTTGGTTTAATCAAAAAAATTACTACTATTCCATAGTTTATGGATGTAAATTTATTGGGGGAGTCAATCCTCTCAAATGAAGAAGTGCGTGAAGTATGTTCAGAGTATAATTTAGAGGGAAAATGTGAAAGTGGAGAATAGTTTCCAACCAATAGAAACTATATTAAATATATGTGAACAACCTAGACATATTGCTATGGGATGTCATGTTTTTTTTCAACATAGAAAAGTTTTCGTACCAAATCCCCAAAGCTGGAGGTGAAGAATGAAATGAAAAAACATACAACACTTGTTGAAGAAATATCTTGGAAATCTACAAAAGTAGAATGTCCGTGGATTTTTTATAGTGGTTGTTCTTCTCATATTATTGGATAAATAATATTACTAAATTATGTGAAAGACTTAAAATAAATAATAGTGACATTTGGGAATGATTAATCTCTAAGTATGAATGGTGTTGGGCCATCCATCGTTAGGAATGAAAATATGAAATCTATAAAATCAATACATATTGACTGGTTGAAAAACAATCCGTTGAGTGTCTTAAAACTATTTGATGTGGGGGAAAAGGTTATTTTTATAAAATATGTGTTCGTTTTAAAAATTGAAGCATATGGAATGGTAGTTACAATAGTACAACGTACAACAGGGAACTTGTTCCAATTTGGTGAAGTAGAAATATTTTGTTACATGAATATGGTGGATGAAAATTAATTATGGTATAAAATGTTGGGAATTATTTTTCAAAGAAACACGTGCAACATATTAGCAGAAGATAATATTTGAGATATTTTGCTGATTTATCTAGAATAAGATATTGGGGTTTCACTATTTGTGAGAAACAAAAGATTACAAACTCTATGCATATGAGAGTTGACATTCATTTAATATGACCCATGTAACTTATACATTCTGATATCTATGGACCAATGATAATGTAATCATTAGATGGATATAAGTACTTAATTACATTCATTGATAACATTACTCACATTACTTGTGTTATGTATATGAGATATAAGTCATATTATTTGACCATTTATAACAGTTTCAAGAGGAATGAAGAGAAAGAATGTAACTATTTATTGATGAAGGTGAGAACTGATAATGGTGTGGAGTATACAAATAAGGAGTTTGAAAATTATCATGGGATGCTTGGAATTCTGCATGAGTTATGTTCACCATACACACCTCAAAAAATGTGATTTCTAAAAGGAAGAATAAGAGTCTGGTTGAAATGTGATAAAAATGATACTTGAATATGGTCTCTATAATTAGTTTTGGATGAATTCCATGAGTACTTCTATGTATATCAAAACCATAGTTTTTGTAGAAGATATTTAAATATGACTCATTATGAAATGTTTTGTGTAAAAAATCCATGTTTGAAACACTGAAGTGTTTATTGGATTCCATTCGTGATATAGAATAATGGTGGAACCATAGGATGATTTGAGAAAATAGGAGATAATGGAATTCTTCTTTACTATGGTCTATAAGGAAGAGGGTATAGATTTTTCAACAGAGAAATAGAATGTATAGTTGATTCTATTGATGTGAAAGTTATGGAAAAGGTTGAGAAAGATAAGTAGAATCTTACTGATACAGAAGTTGAGAAAGATAAAGGAATACTTGTTGAAAAATATTATATTGCTGGTGACAGTGGTATTCCTACTCATGAATAGGAATCAAACTCATAAATTTCAAATGATGGGGATGAAATTTGAATAGCTCATCCTAGACTGAGGAAGCATGTTGAGGCTCAGAACATTATTGGTGATCAACACCAGAGGGTTCAAACAAGAAGAACGAGAAATTATGTTACAAATAGTTCATTGAATTAAAAGTGGAAAAAATTATGTGAATGAAGCCTTTGATCATCTTGAATGGGTTAACGTAATGAATAAGTAGCATTATTAGATATAGAATAATAATACTTGGGAACTCATACCCAAACTGGACAAAAACAATGTTACCGGTACAAATTTTTTTTCTAGAAAAAGATAAATGAAGAATGTGAAGTGATAAGGAACAAGGAAAGATTAGTGTGAAATGGTTTCTCACAGACTGAGTTATTGATTTTGAGGAGACCTTTCCTCCAGTTTCTAGATTGAAAAAAGTCAAAATATTTGTTGTAATTACTGCAAAACTAGGATACAAAAATATTCAAATGAATGTGATTTCTGTATTTCTGAATGACAATCATGATGAGGTATTTTACATCAAACAACCATGTGGATTTGTTGTTGGGAAATATTATTGTCAGTTGTGCAGGTTGAAGAAAGCCATGTTTTGGATAAAACAAGCTTTCAGGGCATATTATTCTAAGCTGGATATATGCTTAAGGAAGATGAGTTTCAAGAAACTAATAGTTAACAACAATATTTACATCAAGGAATGTTAGGAGTTCTCTCTGATAAATTTTTTTATGCTGATGTCATTATCATCATTGGGAATGATAAAAGATATTGTGATAGATTTGATGAGGATATGAATAAGTTGTTTGAGATGTCATTGCTAGGAGAAATTAAATACATTGTTGGAATGAAAATCATATAGAAGAAGAACCATATTATTCTTTTTCTAGAAAAGTATGCGAATAAACATCTGAGAATGTTTGGAATGCATGATTCGAAACCAGTGTCCGCACCAATTTCAGTGGGATCCATGTTCTCTAATTATGGATAGGGTATGGAATTTGATTAGACAGAGTTTTTAAATATGATTGGATGGTTTTATATTTGACTACCTCAAGACCAAACATTGCATATTTTTTCACCTTATGTGCAAGATTTCAAATCACTCCCAAAGAATCACATTTCATTGTAGGGAAAAGAATACTCAAATATTAGAAAGGAATAATTAAATTTGGAATCAGGTATTATTTCGTAGAAAATTATTATTTGTTCGTGTATTTAGATGCCGATTGGGCAGAAAATGTTGATGATAGAAGATACAAATCTATTGGAGTTTTCATTCTAGGAAACGTTGAGTTGGTATTCAAACAAAGAAAAAACATTCAGAAAAACATAGCACAACTAATTCTGAGTATGTTGCTACCACTCAAGCTGCTACCCAACTCATGTGATAAATAGAGTGCTATAAATATTACAAGAGATCTGGTACAACATTATCAACAAAAAAACATTGACATAAAGTAGCACTTCATCAATGAGTAGCTTTATAATAATGAATTGAATATGGACAATGTTTTCACAACATAACAAGTACATAACATATTCAAAAATATTATACTGAAGGAACCATTTTCTAAATTGATGTTGAACATGGGTGTCCAACCTCCTTCTCATCAAGATTGATGTACCTGTGTTTCTCCGCTCTCTCTCATCTTACATTTTAATAGTTTTTTCATGGTGGATATTTATTTCTTAAATCTATCATAATCGGCATGCATAATGGGGGAGTTTTGGGTAAGCTTTGAATCTAGAATGAAAATATGTGAACTGATCTGACTGTTTGTTAGACTGGATATAGAAAACCAAATTATTGTATTACAGGAAAGTTGGAGAAGAAGAAAATGATGAGGTAAAATCTTGGAAGATGTTCTGAAGAAGGCTAGGAGAAATGATGAGGAAATTTCGTAGTCACTACTTTTGGAAAGCATGGTTTTGGAAGTGAATAATTAATGTTTACTATAATGATTTAGCTCTTGTAGGATTATAATTGTTGATAAGTAATCATTTTCAGGAGGATAGAAAGTTCAGTTATTTATGAAACTTGGTTTAAAAAAAATATAAAGGGTGAGATTTTTGGGACCAAGTTTGATGGAGAAGGATGTAAGAAGAGTTCTCTTTTCCATTGTGTTGTCCTTTGTTGGAAAATGAAGATAAATAAATTCACATTGTAATGGACTTGATAAATTATAGGTGACACCTTATCATTTTATAAGACCAACAATTAGAAAAATACTGAACTTTTAGGGGCTAGAAAAATATATTTACATGTATGCAGGGGGTGATGGGCACAAGATTGATGTTGCGTGCAAGAGGTGTTTCATGAAAAACGTAAAATCTTGATTATGTGGCATAAATGTTGTTCAAAATACACCTAAAAGGTTGTGCAAAAGATTTATGGTTATTCACACGTATTTAGTTGTTCATAAAATAGTTCTTACCGGCTTTTGGGTAGGTTCATGAATATTAGTACATTCGAGAATACACATATTCAGTTGTAAAGAAGCACTTAATTACTGTAATTACCTATTTATGCTAAGAGGGTACACACACTTGAATATTGTATTCGAAGTGATACACGAGTGTAATGGAATAGCCTACTCATTTAATTCCACATAGAATATTGTATTCTAGTGGATTGTGTTGTATTGGATTGTTCCTTTAACATACAAAGGACATATTTACTCTTCTTGAGTAGTGAACCGTGTAAATAATGTGTTCATGTGGTTGTTTCTGATCTATAGAGAAAGAAATATTTAACATGAGCTAAAGGTTGTTTCCGAAAGGGGTCAAAAAAAGAAATCATTGATTCACCCCTCCCCTCTCAGTGATACTTGGATCCCAACTGGGGAACTTCAAAATATAGGATGGTTCTAGTGGAAAAAACGTATTACAATTGGATTATTAAAAAAGTGTAATATTTTATATCTTTATACTGTAGATGATTAATAATGTATTTATAAATATATATATATTATCACTGAAAATAAAAGATCTTGATTTGGTACATAATTATTTAGTGGGATCTTCCACATTTCACTCTCAATAAAGCGCTAAAGATTTTGTTACATTCATTAATGATTATACATGAAATTTGTGGGTATAATTTCTAACTCCTAAGAGTAATGTGTTTCAATAGTTTTTCATTTGAAGGATATAGTTGAATGTGAAACCATTATGAAGATAAATATTTTGAGATTATAATTTTTTTTTTGTATTTAGTGGAAGTATTTTACATAATTAATAATCAAAAAGAGGAATTTGGAATGATAAAAATGTACTAATAACACATAAAAAATGGTTTTGTTGAAATAATGAATCGAATATTTATGGATAAAAAATACGTATACTATTATTTTGTAAAATTAATATGGATTTTTTGGTGAAATGAGTCGTTATTAAATACATACATAAACAAAATAATTCCATCTACACCAGTTGGATAGTTGAAACTATAAGAAATGTAGACCAAAATTATTTTAGATTTTTTTATCTTATATTTTTAGAATTATTTTCTATATGAATGTGGTTGAATAGGAAATTGATATGATTGAATTAAAATATTGGAAATGATTTTTCATAGGTTATAGAGATAAAAAATAGTTTTTTTTGACTTTTGATGATGAAAAGAATAATTTTTTATTATCTAAAATGTGATCTTCAATGAGAAGATCATGGGGAAATATAAAAAATTAAAAGAAAATAAATTTGATGATATAGATTAAACATAAATTCATATTTATCAAGATTATGGTTCTAGAAGAGCACTATTTTCAAAATTATTAGGTTCCTTTGAATTTATTGGAGGATCAAATGTTTCAGAGGAAATTCTTTAGTCTTGTGCAGAATGTTTTTATTTTTAGTCAGGGGGATGTATATCATAAATCTCAAGAAAAAAAAGCATTTTCTATAGTTTATAATGGAGAATTTTTAGATTACATAATTCCAAAATATTATAAATAATTTGTTATTTTGTGAATATTTTAAATGTTTAGATGGTCCATGCATATTTATGGAGATGAATTTATTTGATTAATTTTTAACGTATGAGGGAAAAGAAAATATTACAGGATGAGTGGCTATTGAATGTGATTTTGTAAATTTAGAGTTAACAATATAGGAGGATTTAGATTCACTATTATATAATAACACCTATATGCTATAAAAGTTCAATTACAGATGAATGAACAAGAAAATATGTTATTTTTTGGTTTAATGATGAATTTGAAGGAGGGAAGAGTTATAGTGAAATGATAGTTTTGAAGGAATTTATTTATGTGGAAGGTGCTAACCTCTCTAAAAAAGTTATTATATTGCTAAAAACACTAAAATTAAAATTGTATCAATAATGATTTCATATATAATTTTTTTACCAGGAAAAATTTTAATTAAAAACCGGTTTTCATTATAGGGATTTCAAGGACGAAATATATAAGAAGAAACCAGTTAGTTCCACGGATAATCAGTACCTAGTCTTGGTCTGAAAACTAAAAATAAGTCATTAGGGTTTGAAACTAGATCTATGGTCTTATAATTATATGTTTTATTTCATCATGGATGATAATGTATTTCTCAAAAAATAACTCTAGTCAATACACTAACTGGAAGGATTTTAGTAGAAATCAATTAACAATCAGACACACAAACATCGATGATATAATTTTTGTGGTTTTAAATATTTATCATATTTTAAAGTTAATGGGGATGTTTAATGAACTATTTTAAGATTCATGATCGTAGTCAAATAATGACGGTCATGGGAATATGGTTTGAATTTGATAAAAAAACATGATAATTGTTTCATTATATAATGATTGCATGTAAATTGTCATTGAGGGATTCAAAGAAAATTGATATAAAATGGTTTCAAATCCTATAAATTTTAATGTTATAAGATTAAATTTGTAGGATCATTGAATGATAAAGTACTTATGTACATGTTAAATGTTTTTATGGTTTTGTAGTCAGATGAATGTTGTGTGTTATGGTGTGTTCACATCTAGATATTTATTATACAATCAGAGTAGGTGGACAATTGATGGAAAATACAAAGAAAGATCATTGGGAATTCACAATGAGAATTATTAGGTGTCTCAATGGAATGAAATTTAAATCTATCTATTTTAGATATTATGATCATTTATGTGAGTTTTTGGATATTACACTGGGGGGGTGATTATAACTATTGGATGTGCATAGAAATATTTATTTCTAATTTTGTTATAACATTAGTCAGTTAGATGTCCAGGACAAACCTGGTGATTTCTCTTTCAATAGATGAAGTAGAGTATATCATGTTAATAAATACTACTACGAGAATTGCGTGGGTAATTGTTTTTAATTAAAACAAATAAATTAATGGGAACATGTTTCTCTCGTGTGAAATTCATAATGAAAATAATTTTCCTAGTACTAATTTTCTTGAATGTATCAGATAGGGATCATTGTTCCTAACCTATTTTTTTGATGATAATATTAAAAAGGTATATTGAGTTAGATATGGAATAAAAAAGTAAAAATAGATTTTGTTAGAAGATAAAAAAATCAAAATTGAAACATATAAAAATAAAAAAACTCATGGATGCAATCCCCTCCCACACTGACCAATGGGGTTTTCTCTTCCACATTGGTTACATCCATACTTCAATTATTTTTCCCACTATCAAAGATCATGGACATTTTTTGAAGCCAATTTATAAGATTTCATTACACCCAAATCATTAGAAATATCCATATTATGAGTAGATGAAGTGATTATGGATACATTCCTTCCACTGATAGGGTTTTCATCCATCTAAATATGAGAATATCCTAAATGTATAGGATCATCATTGAGAAAAGTTGATTGATTGGTTTCTGTAATAACACTTCCAGATGCCACATTAATGATTTCTACAATAATGGAAACCTCCATGGTGATAGTATAACCAACATCCTCATCTTATTCATCCAGATACTCTCATCAACTCAAATTTGTGTATCCACCACATAGATAAATTAATTCATTGATATATTGAATATAATAGCCTTTCCTTGATCATACATATCCTTAGTACCCCTATTAACAATACGCTTATAATAAAATGTTATGTTTCAATTACCATAGTTAAATTACCACCAACCTGTAACATAGATACTAATTGTACAAGAATAAGGGTGTGCCTGAGTTTCCCTCTTGAATTTGTTATCCTCAGCTCCGTAAGCCACCTGACTAGCTGAGGGAAGACCAAGAGAACCTACTTTATTCTCCACCCATGCAATCAATCTGTCAACAATGATATTATCGATAACATAAAAATAAATACCCTATAATGTTTTTAGTTTTAGGGATCTAATCTAAGGAGAAGTGGCTACCATCAAAGACTAAAACTATGCACGCATTGATCCATGAGTTCCCAAATCATCGATTCTGGGTTTTCTTTTTTGAAACAAATAAGGATCTTCACCATTTTAATATGTATTTTTCATTACTGTCACAAAATTTTGGAAAACGAATCTCATTATAATTAAATATTCCATCTACATATCATTATCTATAGACCACATCTCATTATTATAATGTTCATTAACAAGTTCACACAAAAGTTCTAAATCATTATGTACACATAATGGTGATTTACATTTATCCATATTTCATAGGTTCTAAACCCTAGGTTCACTACATTTCATACATCCAATGTTAATTTCTACAATATAGAATCATTCTAAAGATCATTTAGACATTTTGTATCTAATATACATGATGTTAATATATTTCAATAATAACCTATGCTTGATAAATTGCTATTACATGACTTATTACTACATTAATAGAAAAACATGACTTTACAAATTATAATAAGTCTGCGTCATTATCATGTGACAGTATTAATTTTTAGGACTGATGTTATTACAACTCTAAAAATAAGAGTCCAAATTTTCAAAATAAATAAAAAGATTAATGTGAGAATCAAGAGTAGCCAACACAATTGTTTTAATCAATGAGGAGCTCAGATATATCTCAACTAATATCCTAGAAATGTTACCTAGTCTAACTAGATATATAGATAAAACAACCCTAAATTCCTTAATATCATGCATGAAACCATTAATTAGCATATGATATTGGTAAATCAAGTCCCAAATGAGCAAATAGTTTACTATTCGTGAAAAAATATATAGATACATGAGTTTTACATTAAAATTGAATACAAAAATTACAACATATAGTTTTTCTAGAATACATTTATTCCGTATAGAATATCCATAAATATTTGGAATACTAAATACCATGGAAAACTATGAAAAATAAACAAAATATGTGTGAGATAAAATTATTAGTAAGGGATAACTAAAATATAAGAAATCATGAATCAGAAAACATAACCAATAGGGAAAGGTAAACAAATGAACACATAATAAATTTAACTAACTAGATAAGGAATAATCAATATGGTAAGTTAATAACTACAAAAAATTATATTTAACAAAATAATTGAAAATGAAATGAATCCATAGATTGTTTTATAGTGAAAATCTCATGGCTGGTATTTAATCAATCTTAATGAAGGAAAAAAGATTTCGAAGTCATATTTCCAATGTAACATATAAATTTACTATAAATACTTTTCACATAGAGTATGAGTACATAATATGTAAAAACTGACTTAGTTTATCCAACCATATATCTACTGTCAGGACCATTCATAATATAGTTTAAAACATATTGTTTGTTGAAGCATAAGGTTTTCAACGACACATTTCATTTCAGGAGTATAATGATATATCAAGGTGATCACACTATTTGGTAGAAAACCATGACTTTTAAGTCCATATAATTTCTTATATATCAAATAATTTATTTAACTGATAAACCATTTTCCTCATCATCTATACATATTGAGTTAGGGATACAAAATTATCAATATCTTCCAAATAAATCATATAACATTAAAAATAATCACTATATATAAAAATGATATAAAATTTTGGAAATAAACATATCTATATTCATAAAATATTGATATTAATATCTAGTATAAATTCTAATGAAAATTATTAAAACAAACATATTGTTTTTTTGTGAAATCTAATAATCACAAAAGAATGTGAGATTGTAAGATAAATTCTACCGCTTAGTAACTTTATATTCAATATACATAGGATGATAAAATAAATGTAACACATAAAATACCATGATTTATCTGTGAATAATTTTATTAAATTATTAAGGGAAATTATCTATTCCATATTAAATTGAATTGGTCAACAACAAAAATAAGATTAAATTTATTTAAATTGAGGCCAAATTTCTTACATCATGCTTTCCTATTGGTCATAATTTCATTTACCTCATGTATAGTGTTTTTAGAAACGTTATTAACATATTAACAACCCATATTAATATTTATCATATCATATATCATCCTTTTATGACATATTATTTCCATTTCATTAATAATATTTCATTATTTTCATCATTTTGCGTAATTTCTTACATTTTTCGAGTGTGTTTTTGCTTTTTATATTTGGACTCTCTTACTAATAATGGCTCAGTGCATGAGTAGAACCCATGATCCTCAAAATTTATTAAGAAAAATTTAAAATTTAGGTGATTACACGAGTTACAATGATCTTTTACCAGCAGACGAAAAATGTGAAAAGTGGAAATAAATTGGTATGGAGTACCTCAAAAGTATCCTTGTAATGACATAAGAGTGATTAACATGCATACATACAAACAAGAGCACCATAAATACATGTCTAATTCATCACTAATAGAGACTAGTAAAGCCAGTAATTAGTCTATCTCATGACCAGCATGTAACAATCCCATTGAGCGACAATAAAAAACCGAATTCAACATGGTGACGCGATTTACCATTCCTTGTCAAAATATGCTTTTAGTTTTTCCCACACCTGAACCTCAAAAAAATCATACAATCCCATGGAAGCCACCAATTTTCAGGAATTCACTAAAAAATATATCTTAAACATGTTACAACACCTTCCTCGATCAACAGAGACTATGAAATCCATCCCCAGAGTAAGAAGAAATACCACTAAGAGAGAGAAAACGACACCCATAACTGCAAAAAAAAAAGATATACTAAAACGTTCAAACATGTAACACCCTTCCCCTACCTCATTATCTTGAGGAGGTGGTGAGGGTTAATTGTCCTTAAGAGACTTTACCAAGGTTAAAAATGCTGAAAATAAATTCCAAGGGCTTTGAGAAACGATTGGGGAATGATTTTCCCTTTCATAAAAAACCAACCAACCAAACGATCCACTATCAACAAACTACATGATTCATGTCAATAAAAAATCAACACATACATTACCAAAAGGTAACTAAACTATTCCACAATAAAACCCACAACCCAATACGACCAACACAATATCAGATTACCATTTAGAAGACTAAACAAAATACGAAAAATAAGCAAACACACACTCCACGGCTCCACACCAAGCTCCATGCTCCCAGCACCCCCACATCACCTAAGCATCACCCCGAACCACTAGCAATGAGATTCCTTAACTTCAAATTTGTCTTGTAATATGACATCTAAAAAACCACCAATGTTAAAAAGCAGCGGGTGAGTACTAATACACAATATGTTTTACTCAAAAAAATTCCCTACACACGCCAATAGGATAAAACCGTTAGCACATATATGTAAAGCAGTTTATATAAAATAGCTACAAGTGCAACCATTAACATAAGAAATACACACCCTTACCAAGCCACCTCACGCAAACAAAAAAAACAAGGGAAATCCACACAAACATGCTACAATCCATTTCATCATTTACAAATTAACACAACAATTTCCATCTTACAAAGCGATTCACAATAAGACAGCCAAAATGGTGGAGCTTCCATCCAACCCGTTCACCCCATTCTCAACTAGTGGTACTTCCCGGCCACGACCATTAATGGTGGTTCTTATGACCACTATCCATCACCTTTTATAGGTAGAATTCCTGCCCACTTACACATGACGGATAAACAAGCCACAACCCAATAGATAATCCACCAAGTCCGCAACAACATGCAATCAACCATTTATACTACTTGTCAATCCACTTCAATAAATAAACCTTTTATTTAAAATCCCCATTAATAATTTTTCATGAAAAACAACATTTCAATAAAGAATTTTTTTTATTGAAAACCATTTTTCATCAACCATTTTCAAAAATAAATCTCAGAAACCCATTTTAAAATCTCAATTAAAAATAACCAAAACAAGAGCATTTCACCACAACACCCCCTTTTCCCAGAAATCAATAAAAAATCACCAAAAGGATTTCAAACCAATTTCTCACATCAAAACTCAATTAATTTCAATCAAAACAGATTAATTATAACAAAAAACATTAGTTCTAAACAAGTAGAGTCATGAGAGAAGCCACCTAACGTTAGGGTTCCTAAAATATCGACCAACAAGCAACCAAACCCCAAGATATGGTGAAGGCACCACTGAAACCGCTCTAGATCCCCTTCCCTGACATTCAAACGCCTTAAAAGTAACATCCCAAGAAACCAAAACCCTATATCTACACACGATGAGTGTAGATATAAAAAACAATAGATGGGGAGATGAAGATCTAGAGGAAACCACAAAGAAACCAAGAGAAGAGACTTACCCAGGAGATAACACATTGAAACCCCTATGAATCGCTTCCAAAATGAGTAGGAGAGCACCTCCAACCCTTGAGAACCCAAAATAACAAGTGAGGATAAAGTGGGAGATGAATTGGAGTGAAATAGGTTAAGCTCTAGGGGGACTAAATTTAAAATTCTTCCGTTAACTGGTTGCACGGTTAGTCCGCATTGTATAACAAACAGTGCGCTAACTGTGAAACCACATAATGACTCGAGTGGGGAGGTCCACATGGTGACCTCACACAGTTTGGAAAACCATTTTCAAGATGTGCAATGTCGTCTGCCCCTCCTTGCACGGTTTCCTATAGAATCCGCACAGTTTCCTATAGAATCCGCACGGTTTCCCCAAACTATACTCAAATTGTGTGCCCTTAGAAAAGCCTTCAAACTTATTCAAAACCATTCCAAACTCTCCCAACCACTTCCCAACTCATCTCATGCAATTCAAATACATGAAAAGGTATAAAAGGCTACATTCCTCAAACGGGGGGTTCTACAAAACACTCTTGCACATTTCCCAAACAAAATACAACCCTCCCAAAGGCCTCCAAACATACATACATAGAAAATACCACAAGGCCAATATGGTAAAATATTTCACTCAATAGGATCTACAGAAGAAAAATGGAAGAAATAGCAACAAAATTATTCATCATACAAATAAGACAATCTGGAAATAGACATCTCCAGAGGCTATTCTCAAAACCATACATTTTAGAGAAAGTGAATGTGAGTAATAGAGACACAAAAAGCACCAAAGAAAGTAAGAAGAACACCACAAGAAGGTTGACACATACTTCAAGAGCTGTCGAATAATGGAAGAAGTAAAATGCATCCCGAACAATCCTGCTAATGATCTATTCCCAAAAGAGTTGAACATAATTAAAATCAGGGTTTTAGTCAAGCTTAAATTCCACTTTATCAAACATTCTCTCTATTATACGGACATATTCATCAGCATATATTTCCTTGTTAAAATATATTCTAAAATACAACCTTTCATGTTCCTCAATACAAGGGTGTAAGTCCTCCTTCTACAATTATTTTAATCACTCGAGTTCAATTTATAAGCTTAGTTCTACCCTCTTGTCTCTCAATCCAAATATAGGGTTCCTCTTTATCTGATGAGGCGGTCCACACCATCTATCTAGGATACTGATGTAGATGTATTTTCATCGATCACTAGTTGTGGAGGGTTTTTAGATTCCATCATTCGAATCACATAAGATATAAGGATCATGTCTCTCTCCAACATAGAGTAATCAATGCATTTTTGAGTCTTCATGGGATGTGGAGTGATAAAACTATCAGGATCATTAAAATGATTCTAATTTTTTCACTTTATTATATATATGAATCATCAATTTTAAGTTCATGGTCATTATCAACATTATTAAAATAACCCAAATCCGAGTCAGTATCTTGTGTAATCTCATGATAATGTGGGAAATCTACTAAATTTTCCATAATAGGTTCAAAATTATGGACCACATCTAAAAATCCAGAAAAAACATCATTTTGAGTGACTTAGTCTACACTGGGTAGGAATCTGTGAAAGACGAGACATAATTGGGCCCTTATCATTATAGGGTATAGGTTGTTCAATAAGAGGCCTTAACTATTTATCAACCCAAACTGATTTCACTTTACTCAGTGGAGGTTCCAACATAACGATTATACATAGGGTCCTTCAAAAATCCATAGTCTCCAAGGGGTGTCCAATATATAGGCAATTAGAACAGTAGCTAGGTATATTTTTTCATAAAGCATTTATATAAATAAAATAATCATTCTGTATCAAATTAATGATTTTAGGTGTTACATAAGGTCAACCTCAACACACATATGCATAACCAATGCCCTTGTGAGAATTTATGCAGCATAATCAAACATAATGGGATGAAAACTATGTTTAGCAATAGGAAAGTGGCCAATTTATTTGAAAAAAACTAATAGAAGACTTGATATACCTAACCAGGTAGTGAGAGTCAGTGATTAAGTGTTGAAATCAAACATAGGGGTCCATTTTAGGACCGTCATCATGCAACCCCCAATATTCCATGAACCCCTATACCATAACCGAATGTAATTACTTTCAAAGGAGAAGATAATTGCTATATTTAATGAGTTCAGTAGGCTGATTTTAAAATCAGTAAAACCAATGGATAGAAAATCATTCTATAGGAATATCAGAATGGGAGAATTCATAAAAAATTCACCAATAAGAACAAACATAAGATCAGAATATTATAAATAAAACTGAACATTCAAAAATTTGATGGATGTGTGACCACTGTGGTGAAAAATATTTAAATGAAAGGAATTAGCTAGTGTAAGGTAGACATCAAGAGCAAGAGATCTGACAAGAGTATTACCTAAAACCAAATCTATAAATCATCACATGTCGTGGTGTCCCCACTCATTTCCCTCACTCTTCCACTCTATCATGACATGGTTCTTGACTCTTTTAATTTGAAAATCAACTAATAAAATTGATAGTTTAAACCATGATGTAAATAATATATATATATTCATAATTTATGTATATATATATATTCATAATTTATATATATATATATATATTCATTATTTATTTATATAGTTTCATCAATTAAATTTTCTTAATAGAAAATGAAATACAATGTTCATGAAGATGGTAGGTCATACGTAAGCATGAACGCTATTTTCAATTCTTTACAAATTGATTTTAATAAATTTAAATTCTATATATATTTTTTTCATTTCAATATAATTTTTTCATATTTATCACATATTTTAATTAAAACCAACATTAATATATTCCATTTAATGAATGAATGAATCAAATTGCTTTTTGAGGAATTGGTCCATTGTATACACGAATAACATTATCATATTCCCAAAAATTGAATGGCACAAATGATTGAGTAATATTATAATTAATATGGCATAAATACATCATAAATATCATAAATATAATATATAAATAGTATTTACATTATTTTTCACAAAATTGAATTTTCTTAATGGAAAATCAAACATTATTAGTTCATGAGGCAGTAGTTCTCCATACAGAAGAAAGTTGATTTCATACCCCATTTGATGGTAGTGTGTGAATTTTTAGGACACACCCATAAAATAAAAAATTATTTTTATTTTTAATATATTGTGACTGTTAAATAATAATTGAATAATTTGAATTTAATGACTTTGAGAAGGTAATAAAATTTATATTATTTTTGATGAACATTAAGTTTTCTTCGGGAATCCTCCATACTCTTCCACTAAAAAATTCAATGGTTATCTTTTTTATGAATATAAGAATTATAGGATCGGGGTTTGATATTGGGTAGTTATTTTTTCATATTTGTAGTGATCCAAACAGCTTTATAATTTTGAAGAATGGGTTTATTTAGTTCCCATTTATAAGTTAAGAGGAGACATATTCTTGTAAATATTCAAAAGTATGCAGTATTGGGATCTCTCCCTTAATACATGTGTCTAAACAGTTGAATAATAATGGAAGGTATGGTTTATGTATTCGATAATAAACTACACCATAAAAAATTTATTCATATTTATAATTTTTCCCCATAAATTTTTTGTTCCCCTATTTTACCATTTTGGGTTTTGTTTGATTAGTTTTATTAGTTTTATAATGAAAGTAAAAAATTCATTATGAATAAAATCAAGTGATAATTATTAGATTAAATAAATAAAAATTTTATAAATTTTATATCTAGTTTATAAAATAAAAAAATATCGTGCACATTTGAAATTCATTTTAACAGAAGTATACGTAATGTGAAAAAATACTACATTAACCCTAACTGGGCTAACCAATGTTTAACTATTTAATGGTTAATGTGTTCATTATAAATGATCAATCATTCCAAGAATATACCATATATGATAGTCTATAAAAAAATTTACAAATAACCTGGAAGAAGATTTGTTGTTTTAGGAATTTTAAATAATTTTATATAATGTCATTTATTATAAAATAACATTAATGTCATTTTTGACATTATTTATTTATTGTAAATTTCAATATACTATGAAAATAATAGATTTTTAATATATTAAATTTATTGTTTTTTACATGATATATTAATCTATAAAAGTAATTTAATAAAAATAATTCATTCAATTCACTTCAATTTCAATAATTTAAGAATCATTTATTTTTTATATTTTTTGACTAAATTATTTCAATGTGGATATTTCATAAAATAATAAAATATTTAGTTAATATATAAATAATTGGAATAAACAATAATGATTAAAATAATTCATTTAAATTACATAAAAATATTTAAAACCATAATTTTGATAATATTTCAATATCTCTAATCATTATTAATATTAATTTCTAGAATGTTTCTATTATATTCTTTTTCCTTACATAACTTATTGTATAATTCAATTTAATGAAATATTATATATTTAAATCATAAAAAACAGAGGGTAATTTATTATAAATAGAAATATTTCTGTAAAATTGGTTCTGTACAAGTTTTTAGGTAATTTTACACCTTATATTCTAAAATTAACCACCAAGTAAACTTGTGTGTACCTTAATCAATGACATTTATTTTAACTATTTCAGTCAAAAAATTGTGAAACTTTTAATCTAGATTTATTTGATATTATGAATTATTCTTATTCCCATTATTTTGTCTTTTTTTTTCAAATTGAAATAATCTAATTTTAATATATATATTTAAATGTAATCTCGTAGACATAGTGAGAAAGCGTTTTTAAATTGAAAATGTTCAAACATTTACAATGATTTAATATAAAAATTCACTATTAAATTGATTAAAATGACATAAATTGTATTAATAGATTTATTATTGATCAAATTATAATTTATCAAAAATTTAAAATATACTTTAACATTTTAAATTATTTAGATGAAAATTCAGTTTTCAATTTATAATCAATAGTTTTCAATCTTTATCAAAAAATGAAACTTCTTAGAGAAATATCAAACATGTCAATATAATATATATTTAAAATTATTTTTTTTTAAAAAAATTATATGTAAAATTTATAAATGTTCTAATATTTAGTTCTACAAAAGTGGATCATTAAAAGGTGGAAAACTACCTTTGAAAAAAGACAATTATTTACACAAGAAAATGGTTTTGTTTTTATTTTATGCTAATAAAATATATTGGATGAATTTAAAAATCAAAATTATTATATATATAATATAGAAATTATATTATTATCATTTAATAATAGTAATTTATTTATTTCATTAGGATAAAATACCATCGGGAACAATGAAATAATAATTCTAAAATCATTTATGTTTTATTAGATTTTGTTGTTATTTTAATTTCTAATTAATTGGTAACAAAATAAATCAATAATATTTTTCTATAAGTTAGTTAATACTATTAAAAGCCAATAACATAATTTCCATGATATAATTTTTGTTTTAAATAAAAATTTACTTATTATTCACTAAAAATAGGTTTTTGTGTAATGCAAGCTATCATAAAATACATAGCTGTACATAACACAATATAACTCACTGTTTCATGAATTGAGATCTATATTATTATTGTGGGTAAACAATTTATCAAATAAAATTTTATTATTTTAAAATATTTTGTGTTTTACATTATCCCCAACTTAAATAAATGTCATCTTCGAAATTTATTCTTGATCATTGTAATGAAGGCTGGGTTATTTGAATATACCATTGTTAAAAAACCTACAATGTAGAAGAGTAGACAAATTATGATATTAATAAGAGAGAAAGGGAAGTAATATGGTTATCCAAACTAATCACATAACTATGATTCCAAATATAATAACACATGTGGAAAATGAAACTAGGACCTAGAAGAGAAAACTAACACCAAAATAATGATGGGGAGTGATCAAGATCATTGATCATAACAAATTTCGTGTTCTAGAGATGGATAATGTACAAAAACCAGAAAAATTATGTGTGAATAATGTTATATATACAATCAAATTTATGATAATATGGGAAAAAATCAAGACCCTTTTCTTAGAGTTGAAGAATTATTTCAGTCCCTAGGTTGATAAGATAAAATAAGAACTTAATAAATTTCTATTTCATAAGAACAATATCATCCTTTAGTTGTTCCATGAACTCTTTCAAATTCATCTATTGGAAAATGGTTCATCGTATGGTTATGTAATACATTAATGTATAACACCTCATCCAAACATAATATTAAACCATTTCTAAAATGGTTAACCATATGGCTGTTCAAAAATAATATTATCCAAAAAAATAGAAGGTCACTAAATTTGAAAAATTAACTTATCATTAGTCAGTTCTAAAGTAAATATTATTATTAAATTTAAATTTCCTATATTAATCAACTATTTATCCAACCATCATTATCTCAATATCAGGAATATATTAAGGGTTCTTAATAATGTGATTTCAATGATGTTCAACAAGCCACTGTATCACATTTCCTAGTACCATTTAACAGATGATTTCAAATTCATTGGGAAATAATATTGTAGTAAAATCCTTATATATTTCATAACATAGATAATTAGAATATCATCAATTAAGTACAATTAAATTATATTTCATGGATATAAATAAAAAATAATATTAATCAGTCTGAATTGGTTTATCAATAGCATAATCACGACCTTGATCCCTTGGGATCATATGAGGTATATTCTAGTATTGCATAATTAATTCAATTTCATAGTGTCATATAGCCTTACAGTTGAAAAAATGGAATTTTTTTTCTTTCTACCCTATTATTATTTTTCATGGTGACCCTTTTCTCTAATATTATAAATATATCAAAATCATTTCAATAAATTCATAGTGAGTTTCTATACCTAGTTATTAGATGAGGTAAAATTATTATTTCCATTTTACCATTTATGCATTATTTTCTCTATCATCCCCATCTCTTAATTATTTTTACGCAATAAGAATTGTATTACTATTTCAATTTCTTAATAGTACATTAATATGTATCATCATATGAAGATAATTTTCAAGATACTAACACAATTCAGATACTTTTCTTTATCCCTTAAAATAAGTGATAAATCATGCACTCTATGTTGCATATGTAATCTATAGCATACCCGTATAACCTTGTAATGGTATCTTCATACTCCATAAATCATTCTCCTTCCTTTTTTAAATATAATGAAAATTATCATTGTCTCATTTTTTTATCATTATGGAAATATTAATCAATGAATGTCTCCATATAATATTCACATTCCCCATGTTATATTAAAACATAAACCCAAGTATTCTATATCGATAAACACTAATAAGTAGCATTTTCAATAAAAAAATACATTGAAATTATAACCATTTCCATTTCACAACATCACAGTTTCATAAATAACTTATAAAAATATTTAATCCCTAGATCAGATACAATTGGATCATTATTCACACTAAATGATCTGGACATTTTTCTCATAATGCAATCCATCATAAGAGAATCTATTTGAGTAATAGTTTCATCCATATAAGGAAGGTAATATTTTATCACATTATTATGATACAATAATATATCTATAAAATAATTAGTTCCAATAAAATCTATATAGGCCTCGTCTGTAGGGAATCCATTACACTCACTATGGGTATTGATACCCTTTTTACATTCTGGTTCAATTTATAAAAAGTTTCATACACTATATTTTATCATAAATTTTTGTAACATTTTTATTAATCCAAAAATAGTGAAATACGTATAATAAATTCATAATTATATCTATAACTATTCAAATAATCATTATCCCAGATTCTTTTGTGATATCCTTACTTTCAAATCCTCCAAGATTTATGGTAATCAAATTGTAAATTATCAAAAGAATATCATTAAGGAGTGTTGAACCATGTGCATAGTATTGCTCGTTGTCATGTACAATGTTACCATCAAGCAAATCCCAACACCCCATTTTCAATGTTATTTCCCCAGGCTAAATATTTTATTGAAAAAAATCTACATGTATTATGAATGCCTTGATATATTGTTAAGAAGACAGGTATAATCTCTTCCATGTCAATACGTTATGATATTCTAATGTAAATATCATCAAATTATATTATAGAGTTATGTTTCATAATCTATGATATCAAAAATCACGTTTCCATGGATTATATTAAAAATTATATGATAACAATTATACCATCCCAGATCCTAAAAACTATTGGTTCAATTATGATTAACATTACATTAGCATATGATAAACATAAATGGTGTCCTATAAGACCAAATAGTTTAGTAGTCTTAAAAACTTGATACATACATGAGTTGTAAATTAGAATTTATTACAAAAATTACATCATAATAATTGTTTCAATTATATGTTTATTGATTTTTTTAATCCCAACATATCCTTCATAATAAACATCATGGAATACTATGTAATAGGGAAAAATAAGAGTGAGGTCAATTTCTCGGTAAGGGTTATGTACAATTAATGAAATCATCATTTAATAAGAACCATTGACATAGATTGACAAATAAATGAACACAAATTCCATGTAAATAATTGGATAAGGAATTATGAATATTGAAAGGTATAGAAATGAAAAAATATTTCATTTAATTAATCAACTATGAATTAAATGAATCCATAGAATTTGTAATAGTAAAAATCTCATGGATAATAATAACTGAATCCGAATGATGGAAAGGATTATTTATCATAAATTATGTTTCACATTGACATAATATATTTGACATCATTACATTTCAAAATATGGTTTATAAATTACTTCGTACCAACCTATTTGGTTTTCCCAACCATATCACTTATATCAAGACTATTCAAATACATTTTAAACATAACTATATACAAAAGAATATTGTTACCCAACTCATTTAATGTCATGGGACTACAGATTCATCGAGGGGAATAAATTAGATAGTACCCAAGACATTTCATAATAGTTCAAATCTATCATTATATATCAACTAATATATTTAATTTTAAAAAAATTATCCCTAACAGAAATCAATGTTCAGTAAAGGATAACATATTATCAATATATTCCCAAAAAATCCTAAAACATTTGAAGTAAATACTATATCTAAAAAATGGTTATGATTTTGGAAATAATCTTATCCATCATACAAGAATGTGGATATCAAAAATAAATATAATTTCATATGAAAAATGATTACACGAAATTGATTTTTTCAAGATAATGCCGAAAATCAAAAAAAAATATGTAACATTGGAAGATAAGATTTACCATAATCTAGTTTTCAAGTCAAAACTCCAAGGATGAGAAATTTGAATGTAAAAAAAAATAAAATCCATTAAATTATAAATGGATCATGATATTTAACCCACAAATGGACAATATATACAAAATATTAATGTGAATTTGTTCATCATAACAATTAAATATCAATGTAATGTTAATTGGGATGAAATCCCATATCTCATGCCATCATTCTGATCATACATGATTTAAACTTTTTTATAGTGTTTTTAAACATTTTATTAATTTATTAATAAAATATAATATTTTTTATAATTTGTTATAAGATCCTTTCATAATATATTATTTCCTCTTCCATAAAAATATCTTATTATTTTCATCATTTTAGGTAATTAAATATTTTTTTTCGAGTGTGTTTAACCTATTGTTTATTGCTCTTATTACATGGATCATGATTTAATAATCATGATAACATAAACCATGGTGTTAATATTATTTATACTTAGTATGATTTTATTTAGAGAAATCCGTAGACATTGGTGAAATTAAATTTAATACACCGTTCTTAGAATTATTAGGTCGTGCATATAAATGAAGATTATTTATATTTTGTTGTCATATTGAAAGAAAATAAAAGGAGAATATATTTCTATATTTAAATTTTAGAATCAATTTTATGTCATATATATCACATATTTTTATTAAACCCATCTTTAATACATTTCTTGTAAATCATGAATGACTCATATCACTTCGCGAGGTGGCATTCCACCATACACACAGATAATGTTATTGTATTCTAAAAAATTGAAGGAATGAATGAATGTGTTATATAATAATTAAATTATAATATATATTTCACAAATTTAATATATAATTAATATTTACATCATCATTTAAATCCTTGAAAGGTGTAAATGGAAGAATGAATGACAACAGTTTGCGAGTTGGTTGTACACCATACAGACGAATTGTGATTTTGTAACATGTTTTTTGGATGTTTGTGATGTTTCAGGTCATAACCAACACATATAAATGTCTCAATATATGGAAGATAATAAATTTATTATATAATAATTAAATAATAATTATTTAAGGAGGTGGAATATGAAATAAAATAAAATTGGTTTCAGAAGAACGTTACCTCTTCTTCAGGTATCCTCCTTGTAATTTCACTAAAACAAACAATTGTTTTATTTATACACCAAATAAGGATTATAAAATGAGGGGATTATTTTTGTGAGATATGTTTTTAGATATCTATTAATCCATCTATCTAGATATGTGTGAATAATGAGGAGAGTGAGTTACTTCTTATTATTGAGTAGATGTGACATTCTTGTAAATAATCAAAAGTATTCACTTTTATAGGGTATGGATTACCTAATATGGACTCAAACATGAATTATAATGCAGTTTAGAGTTTCATTGGGCAGTAAAAACCTCTATAACACAAAAAATAAAATTTTGATAATTTAACTTATTAAAATTTATTTTTCATTATTTTTCTATTTTTTATTCATTATGATAAATAGTTTTCTATGAAAATTAATTGATTCATTAAGACTAAATTAAATGGCCCCTTATAAAAAATTATGTTTATTTTTAATAAATAGATGATTTATTAAATATTTTTACATTAAATAAAACAAAATATACTGATATTTCTAGTGTCTTTGGGAATTATGTACATTAATCGACAATTTAAAATATGAAAAAGTTCGTATTTGTTTAAAGCTTACTTATCATTCTCTCACGTAATATCACATAGGATAATAGGGTGACCCAAATAATAAAGGGGTAAGCTATAAATTCCATTAAGGTAATATACATGTAATATAGTTAGACTTGTAAAAAAATATTCTTATAAAAGGTTAAAAAATCATCATGAATAATAAAGAACCATATGTCATTATAATTTTAAAATGTTAAATGTGGAAATAACATAAAACACTACATCATGAACATTGGCCAAGGATAACTACCAATACATCATGGCAGAAAGAGTGCTATAAAAAATTATGTACAGATTGTGTCCTAAAATTATATAAAATGAGACTAAACATTACCCCATTTATTGAATCACTATATATTTATGTGCACACTAGTAAAATTCATTTCATTATCATGTTTATGTGTTCAACATTGATCACAAAACATGTATTCATTCGTCATCATAATTTATTTCAGGATCATGGAGTGTGGGAAAAATACATGTGATTCCTCTACCAAAGAATTATAAATGTATAATGGTGAACACATTTTATGTGAAATGGGAATGGTTTTCACAATATGATTTTTTTGGAATTGAAAGTATTGATTACATTTTGGTAGAATGGGAACATCAAATAAAAATTCCTAAAATTGGTTGATAAGAGAGAAATGATTATATTATAATTTGGAAATCAAATATACAATAATTTGGACTTGTAAATATACTTCCAAACATTAATAATTAGATATATAATAGGGAAGATAATGGAGAATCTTTAATAAAGATTATAATGTGAGGATCCCTTACAAAAGTTCGAAATGGAAACATGTGTACATAAATATTCTTTAGAGATATTGATGAGGTTGAAAGGAAAATATTATCATTTTAAAATCAAAATGATAGTATTTTTGATATGGTAAAACTTATATCGACATGAAAAAATGGAAATTAAAAGTCATAACATAAAATAGTTGATTGGATACAAAGGAGATATGAAGATCTCTTGATGAATGAATGCATAGTAACAACATAGGTATGGATCCAAATGAGAGATGATAAATGGTATGTAATTAAATTAACATAATTTTTACTATATGGGACGGTATATGAATGAATTAAAATACATCCATATTTTATTATCAAATTTATTTTTAAATAATGATATTGAATTGCAATAATGAGAGGAAGTCCCTTGAGTGTGAATATAAATACTTGAGGGGTTAGATAGTCCTTGAGAGATTGGCTAAACCTTAGGATAACTATAATGAATAGATAGAGTTATAATCAAATACAAAAAATATTTTAATACAATATTAATGAGAGATTTGGTGGGTTAATTTAGGAAATGATATGGAAATTATTTATCATTTCAAAAATATTTGTTTTTGAATCTTTATAATAAAATAACCTAATCCAAAAACCATAAAAAAATTTTACAACAGTTTCTCCCAAATGGTAGTGATTTAAATTATTTAAGAAGTCCATGGGACGAAATTAATACAATAATACACTTTATTTTGTGGACAAGAGACATCTTTTTAATGAAATGTTTTCAAAACTGTAAAATATATTTTATGTTTTTGAGGATTTATAATGTCTTAATAAAATAAATAAAATAAACAAAATATACCATTATTTTAAATGAAAAAAATCTAATATTTTTTCTTGGACACGTTTTATATTTTTTATTACCTATCATTTTCTCGTTATAATTTCATAATACATAATGTATATTTATACAATATTTAATTTTTACCAAAAAATTTGACTATCTTTGAAAATTATGAAAAAAACCCATTTGGATAATATCAATGTTACGATTCAAAAAATATTATTCATTTTTTTAATTTTTTTCTTATTATTTTTATTTTCAATTCTAAATTAAAACCAATATCTGTTAAGAAATTATGTGTTTTTTACATTAATTGTTTTTAAATCCTTATAAATATAACATATTCATTCATAAAAAATATTTAATAAATTTAAATATTATGAAACATATTTAATAATAATATTATGTCATTAAAATTTTATTTATATGAAAAAAAATTATGAATAAAAAGAAACATCTTTATTGAAATGGCATAATTAATAAAATTACAATTTCTTTTTATAGTACCAAAATATAATTTTTATCAAACCAGTTACTTAATAATTTTTAACGTAAAAAATAAAATCTAATGAATATGATAAAAATATACTCAAGTGGAAATATAACTATTTAAATTATTATTGTCGCATTATTTTAACCATTTTCACTTTTTTCTATTAATTAACCAATTATTATTTTAGGATGATAATAAATATTTACTATAGTTATTATTCATGTTGTTCAATAAATGACGTTGGACTTATTACCTAAAATTAATTATAATGATCAAAAAATATATAAAAAGTTTTATAAAAAATAAGTTCGCAGATATGGAAGACATTAATTTAATATAAAACCTACAAGCCTGATGTAAATTGTTTCTAGAATTAACATTTTAAGGAAAACAAGATTTTAATTAAACTCTATAACAAGTAATTATTTTAATAAGGATTTCAATTCATAAATATTAATATAAATAAAAAAAATTCATGGTGATCATTTTTCATGTTGATTTATTTATTTAATAATAATAGATAAAATTTATCTATTTTAAGAATGTTTCTAGAAAAAATACATTTTTAATAATAAAAATAAATATATACTAATATTTGGTATAGAATTTATTTAAATGCAATTAATTGAATTAAATAAAATTCTATGTTATTTAATTTACCAGGAAATAAAAATAATATAAAAATTGTACATTTAAATTATTTATTTTATCAAAATAAATGAAAAATTTACATAAGAATTGTATTTTTTCAATATTCATATAAAATATACATTTTTTGAATAAGAAAACATTTTCACCATATGTTAACTTAGATATGAATATATAGAAAATATAGTTAACTTTTTCAAATATATATTTCAAAATGTACATGAAAATAATTAAAATTTGTTTCCTTAAAAATAAATAGAAAATCAATTATAATGAAAACTTATTTTGAAGAAAAAAAATAGATTACCCAAAATTGATCGATTATTTTCCAATATTTTATCTTTATATTTTGGATATATATATATATATATCATAAAGTATTTAATCCTAATCATATATAAAAATTAATGTGACGTTCAAAATAGTCATATTTAATTAATAATTATTTGTTTGGGTTTGCTGTTATGTATCAGATATGCCATTGCACATAGTCTTCTCTATTAAAAATGTGGTGTGTTACATTATTCCCTGATTTAACCAATTTAGTTCTTACAATTCAAACATTAACTCATTATGAAGTTTTTGTACATTGGATAATATCTATATTTGAGATCCCAGTTCGTGAAAAAGTGTTAATAAAACATCTTTTTGAAATTAGAGAAGTAGAAGATTTAAGGTCATCACATAATTAGGTTTGAAATTATGAGAAAATTAGTGTGATCTAAAAACATAGGCATATAAGAGAAAAATAACACAAAAGAACTAATAGAGTGTGATAGAGAACACAGTGAGGATAAAATCAATGAACACTAAATTATATGACTATGATGGGTAAAATTACAATTGATTCATTATAAATGGTCATAATATGAAAAACAATGATTCATTATTATTACCCTAGAGTTAAGGAATTCCTTTATCATCTAGAATATGATCATATAGAAAAATAATTTCATGAAAAGTATATTTTAATCCATTAATTTCTTCCAAAATCATATCATATTTTAGCCAATGATGATTACTTTTAAATAAATAAACAGACAATTGAGTACCCAATTAAATTTAAAGGGACAACATATAAATAAAATTTATTTACTAGGATTATGAATTTATATGATTCAATATCCGTTATTCATTATCTATTTACTAACATAAATTATTATGGGAATTTATTTTCACATTATAATTTCATGTAATGATCTTCTGAATTTACAAATGAATATCCCGCTAGGAGTCTAAAACTAGGTGCATAGTAAGGCCCGTTGTGGTGTACAAGGTTATGCAAAGTCTATCCCGATAATCCTTGTCAGATTTGTTACCCGTAGTTCATATATTTCAAAACCATGTATATATGTTAAATTTATAAATATGGATGTATTTTCCTGATATAACACTTAATATATACATTCTAAAATTTATGGTTGTTTTCTTATACTTTGTCTTATCTATAATTATTTCTATAGAGTTTTCTAATCCTAATCCAAAAAATAACTAAAATCTTCCATTAATAAAATATATAAAAACTCTCCCCCTTATTTCACATTAATACGATATAGATTACATGAGGTTATGAATTATAAAACATGGAATATTGGGATGTCAAATATCTTTGAGAAATAGTAACATTACATAATAATGTAAAACAAGATAAATGTTTCCTTTATTAAAAAAATCATTAACTTGATCACACTTCAAACCGCATGGGATAAGCTGGGGGAAAATATAAGAATGGAGTGGGATATAACTCCTAGAAAGTAAAATAACATTAATTATGGTAATACTAGTTATACAATGATAAATCAATTAGGAATAAATGGAACAAGAATAATAAGGCATTATGTATCATGATAAGAATAACATGGGAAAAGTGTAAACATCATAAAACACTTCATCATAAACAATGGCCAAGCATAAATTTTATGACATCTAGATGGAAATAGTCCCATAAGGGAATCAGGTTCACTACCTGCCCCAACATGATTTCTCAATAGACTAAAAATTATCCAAATAATTTGAGATCTATATAATTCTGGGTGTAACAAACAAATTCCGTTCTTTCACATTATTAATTATACCACATAGATCATAAAAATGGAATCATTCATTATAATATTTGATTACATGATCATGGATGCTGATTAAATACATTTATGTTCAATTTATATCATTTATAAGCATATATATTTTAAAAAACATTATAGTAAATGGGTATAATATTCAATACATGATAGTTTTTTCATGAAACAATATCAATGAAATTTCGACAGGATGATGACATTAATTGAAAATTCAAAAAATGGTTTGATGAGAGTGAAATAGGTATCTCATAAATTTTAAATAAAATGTTGTCTAATGTGTGAATAGAATTAAAATTTCTAACATTATTTATTAAATGATAAGGTAAAGACAATAAATAAACCAAAATAATGAAGATAAAGTGTGGATAACTTAATAAATTTCAGCATCGTTATAGGTGTAAAAAAATAATGATGGAAGAGATTAATGAGAGTCAATGGGGTTACTCATGATTTTTAAAAAAATAATTATAAGACGTATATGGTAAATGATATTGCAACATAAAAAATGAAAATTAAAAGGAAAAAACTCAAAAGAGGTTATTGAGTAAAATAGAGAGAGGGATATCCTTTAAAAAATCTCGGTATAGTAATAACATATGTAAGAGTAAAAATATTGGAGGATAAATTCTATATAAATAAAATATAATTTCTTATATAGTATGTTATGGTTTAAAAATGAATGATAATATAACCAATTTAAATTAATAATACTAACATAAATGATGGTATTTGAATTAAAGCGAGGAAATGATGGTCCCTCACTTGAGTGTGTGCCACCAAATGATTTGGTTGGCTTAATGAGAGCTTAGGGAACCATGTGATAACTCTAAGGAGGGGTGAGATGAGTACAGATGCACTTCAAAAAAATTTAGAGAAAAAAATGCGATGTTGGGTGGGGTTTATATAGTTTAATAGTGCGGAATTATTTTTCATTTCAAAAACATAATTTTTGTAACACCCCAAGATTTCATTGAAAGTTATTTTCTTAAATGTAATTCAATAGCTTTCGTTACACGCAACACCGAGTTCGAGCACACCATGACTTACCAAACTTGCCGTTCAAAAAGTGGTTATGAATAGTATTAACTGAATTCTTAATTTTATATACTCCATATAATTTTAATATCCATATTATCTTTTTCTTAGACATAATAAAAAAAATCAATTTTTTTAGATAAATGAACCATTTTTCAGAAAATGAAATTTTACAACCTTTTAATGTAGAACACTTTTTAAATCAAATATTTTACATCTTCATTGTATGATACTTCTTTAATGGGGTGTATGTTTCATATTTTACCAAATCGGTAATGGAATTCCAAATTTCAATTTCCACTCATTGGGGTTCACTTATACTTCATTTATTTATTTACTACAAGATTATTTGTGGAATCACTATTTATTTTTTTTGTAGTATTTTCCACTACCCTTTCTGAGGATAAAATATTTATTCACATAATCACTCCATTTATAATTTATCGAGTCATTAATATGAACTTGATAATAGTAATCTCAACTCAATTTCCATTTATTGAGTTAAACATCCAAGTCATTGGTCTTGTTTTTACAAGAATATATGTGAATGTCCTATGATTGATTTACACTGAATATATAATCATATTGAGTTTATTTATATTTTTTGCACATAATTATTTCACTGATTTATCCTTATCTTAAGGATATAGTCTTTATAAGGGTCGTTATCTCAATTTATATTCAATTGAGACTTTTTTGTTTTTATGTACCAATTCACGTTTATATGGTGTATATACTATACATTGACATAGTATATCATGAATCACGTTATTCTCATGATATTATAAAGTTATTATTACTACAATTATTTTTATTCAAGAGTCTCTAATTTGGTTTGGAACTCTATCTAAAATGCCATTTTGAATGTTTTAAATATTTATTCTTCTAAATAATTCTCATTAATTTCAATGTTTTAAAAATGGTTTTAATTAAATAATTATATGGATTTTAATGTTTTAAAATAATATTTACTTTTAAAAGTTTCAAAGTGTTATGGGACACTTCCATTCAAAAAAATATTTTAAACAGCTTCTTGATAAATAGTAAGACTTTTAAATGTTTCAAGAAAAACGGGGATATTTCTGTCAAATAGTTTTGAATATTATTTTCATCTATTTCAATATCCTTATTTATTTTCGATTGAGGTTAATTTATTATAATAAAATCATCCATATTCTATTGAATGAGTTATGTTTGACTAGGGATGTGCTATTTGTATACCATTCATTGTTTGTGGTTAAAGTATTGACATTTCGTATAATAGTTTTAATATGAATTTTAATGTTATGTTTCAATATTTTCATATGAGGAATGCATTGGACTTAGTAAGTGATGGGTATAGGCTGATATAGCTCCCTGATTGATTTGTCGGTCTCATGAGAGTAAATAGTGTCTTGGCACAATGACTTAACGAAATCTTATTTGTATTCCAGGAATAAGTCCTTGACTATGTGGTTATGAAGTCTGGTATTACACATTCCATCATAATGAAATTGGCTATTGATATTGCACGTGATTATTCAACTAGTAGAATTTCATGTGAATAAGTAAATGTAATTATTTTGATTTATATTTTCCATATTACGATGAATTTTATGTTTAAAAGGAAATTTTTTTAGTCTTATACAGTGCCATAAATGTTTACTCTTATTTATGAGATATTCTGTTATATTGTAATCCTAACTAAGGATCTGAGCTCACCCCTTTCTGTGTTATATTTTTTCTAGGACGAGAAGAAGTATTTTACGATTAACTGACATGAATAGACTAATGGATAGTCTAATAGATATGAATGTGGAAAATGGGGACATTATTATTGTTTATTTTATTTTATAATGTAATGTAAAACTTATCAATGTATCTAGTACTTCCAGGACTACAAAAATGATCTTTCTTTCAGGACATGTATTCCTTTTATCATGCCAATGTTATATGATAATACACCGACTCTGGGTAACTGGGGTGGGACCATTACTATTGGTATTAGAGAATTTTATGATTACCATTGGAAGCTAGATTTATAAAAACTCTGATTAGAAAACACTACCATAAGATAGACTATGAGGATTAGTATAGAAGGAGATACAAAAAAAAATTTACTGTAAATTTTATGTGGGCCTTCCAAGAAATACATCCGTGTATGGATACGTGCAGGTAGAGGCGGCTCTGGCACATATGTAACCAAGAGTGAAAACTCTAACAAAGAGTTTCGGGCATGGCCCGGGGTATCCGGGTACATGACAATGAGCATTGGTGCACTCTTGGTTACGACACTCCTGAGGGATAATCATAGTATAATTCACAAATTCATTGAAACCAGATTTGAAAGATTTTAATATAAGGTTTGAATAAATATCCTTTGTTAATATTAAGATGTTTTAGATTTAAAATAAGGTGTTATGAAATTCTAAAAATGATTTTATTACTCAAACTATGCTCTCTTGTGTTAGTCAATGGTTGTATTCCATAAAAGTCATAGTAACATTGAACATGATGTACAAGGTGGTGGAAATTAGGAACGAAAATGATTGTTGATAGGTATAAAAGATATCATTTTCATGCTGAATCAGTTTTAAAAAAATACAATTAAAAATATATATATTAAAAACTCCTGGACTCAACAAAGAAGAGAAAAGCGGTGAATGAGAAGAGTTCTAGGAGTGGAGACCATGGAGAAATGAAAGCTCAATTTACATCATGAAGGAAATTTGGATGGAGACACCTAGGAAAGTGTCTCAATGGAACAAAAAAATGATTTATGTGTTGGAAATATGGACATAATGTAATAAATTTCTGAGGAAAAATTAAGAGTAATATAGAAGAAAATAAAAATGATTGCAAGAATCCATTTATAATTATTTTCCGTAAATATAGGGGTCCTAGGAATTAACCAAGTGATTTCCCTATTCTATAGGGTATCCTCTTGGTCAAGGAAGAACCTATTTGGAAATAAATGGATGGTGAAATGTTTAAAAGTATTAGTACTTTTTTTTGATGGGATTACTTTGAATGACTTTCCTATTGTATGTGTAACCTCATAGTTTGTTATGTGACAATTCTTTTTTAGGATGATTTTTCTTTTATATTGTGAATATAGTTATAAATCACTATTTGGGTTTATATGTTCCTTGAATGTGAGGCAATTACAAGTTATTAAATTTTGGGATGAAAAAGTGGGGTATGGGATAACATTTGTGGTGAAATTATGTTATGGTTATTTTGATGAATTTTCCTATTTTGGGAATGTTATAAAATATATTTTTTGAAAAATTAAAATACACAGACCGTGTGACTACCCATCGCGTCAGACAAAGATGCAAGAATCGACCACACAACCAGAGTGCGATTGGGATTTTTCACCTACCACTGTACTATGTGATGTCCTATGTTAGTATGACTAATTGTTTTTAATTAATTGATTTTATTAATAAATAATAAGTAGATTTGGGATCTTATCTTTTATAAAATGGATATCCTTAGTATAAGAAAATGATTTGCTGATTAAGTGAAAAGTGTTATTTTAGAATACGTTCACTCTGTTGGGAACAATATAAGACTATGGAAAATATAATACTATAGGATTTTATTTGAGGAGTAATGGAGGATTTTTATCTAGTTTTTTATTCTGGAATTATAGCTATTTGGGTTATTTTTGGAAATTATTAACCTATAATAGTGAATGTGTGATTAGGTTAATTACTTTTAAGTATGAGACTTCAATATTATTCGATGTTATTGGGAGATAAAATTTAACGTGGCTTACTATATAATCAAATTATTTTGAGTTTTTATATTCAATCTTAGTTTGGAATATATTTAATTATTTTAAGGACAATTTTTTATTGAATGGTATTTATTGAACTTTTGGTATTGTTGGTTAAATTTTTTAAATCAGATGAATATATCTCTCTATAAAGGATTATCCATTTTGGTGATAATATGACCTTGTACTAACCATTTATTTGGATAAATATATAAATACAAGAGAAATATATAGTTCATCCTTTGTGGATTACAAGATTCTCTATAAGTTTATTCTAGCGCTTCAGGTGTAAACATGTCATCTTGAAAACACATCGCTTAGAGAAAAGATGAGTTATTTGATTTAATTTATTAAAATTTTAATCTATACCTAAAAATTAAGTATATAACTTAATTTTCTTATTAAATATCATAAATAAATTCCTCATCTTTATGAAACAGAAATTTAATCAAAAATGTTTCCCGTTTAATTTTCCTATTTGGGAATCAAATACAAGTTAACCCATCAGAAGTTTATGCTTTTCAGATTGTTTACCTTCTCTTGATGATGTTTTATATCACACTCCATTAGAACATGACACTTAGTTTATATTCTTTATCTATGTTTTCTTACATGGAAATCCTAGTATGGGTAGTCTCGGGTGACCTGTGTACTTCTCATTCTTTCTTTTAAACTTATAGTTTTATTAACTCTTCATTCTATGTAGAATGTTCAATGATGTTCCCAAGCCCAGTTTTAAAATTTCATGGAAAAAATTTCCAAATGGGGGGAAGAATGTACCTGCAATGATTTCATAGTATGTTATTTTCTTAAAAGCAATTAAATAGCTTTCACTACACACAACATCGAGTTCAAGCACATCTCAACTTAACAAAATAGACGTTCAAAAAGCGGTTTTGAACAGTATTAAATGAATTTTGATTTTATATAATCCATATAATTTTAGAATCTATATTATGTTTTTCATAGACATAATATAAAAACAAACGTATTTTTTCAGATAAAGAAAGTATTTCTGAGAAAATGCAATTTTACTGCCTTTTAATGAACAACCCTTTTTAAAACCAATATATGGAAATTTTATATATTCAAATTGACAAAATAAAATTCTTTTTTATAATTGGGGCATAAAAATTTAGTTTTGATAATGTTTTGGTGTTTTTATGATAACTTTCATATTTAGGTGAATAGTGAAAAATACTAAATTTTAACTAAAAACAACTTTTTTAATAAAAATATTTTATAGTATTAAATTTTACATTCGTATAGTTTGGACATATAGTTGGATTATATTTTTATCATTTAATATAATTTATATCAATATATGTAATTTCACATTTAAATTTGACATAGACACATATCATTCTTTTGATAGTTTTTACTTTTTAAAAACACCAGATTTTCATCTTAGCAACAGAAATTAATATTAATTTAATAAATGAAACTTCAATGTTTTTAATCTGGAAAAATAGACATCATTGTTGAATTCATAATATCAAAAATTTCTTAGGGTTAATTTATGGTATTTTTCTGAAAACATTCAAATTTTTATGAATATTAAAAAACCATGCGTTATTGTTTAAAGTAGAATTTTTATTTAAGTAATTAGATATTTTATTTAAATTTATATTAGGGAAAAATAGATACATAATACATAAATATTTTCATTTTAATTCTTTGAATTAATTTTATAACAAGTTTAGATATATATAATCATATTGAAAATTTTAATGTCTTTTACCCACCTTCTAGGAGCATTTGAAAATTTGCATAAATCATAATTTTACCTCTTCTGTGAGTTTAATTTCAAAAATCCAAGAGACACGGTTAACATCAGTATGTAAATTTTGTTTCAATCAGATAAATTTTTTTTTTGTGAATAATATCTTTTGACTTTTATTTAACACGGTTAAAAGTAAATACAGAAATTAAGTGTAAAAATGCTATTATAATTACCTTAATACATGTAATAATTCTATTGGATACGTGAAATTCAA
This sequence comes from Viscum album, assembly GCA_963277665.1. NCBI lineage: Eukaryota > Viridiplantae > Streptophyta > Magnoliopsida > Santalales > Viscaceae > Viscum > Viscum album. The sequence continues at coordinate 41,326 of CAUJRU010002980.1, forward strand.
CAAAAAAAACATTATGAATAAAATATTATCCTTTATGTCCACTTGGAATATATTATGACTTTTATTATTATTTAATTTAAAGTATAGTTAAAATTGATAAATTCATGTTTTCATAACTAAATTTTTTTTTAATATAGAGTTATAAATTCGATAAATTCGACTATAAATATTCATTTTAAAGATAAATTTTTATACATAATGGTATTTCATTTCTAATTTTTAGATATTAAATAATTAAATTTATTAATTACATAATGATGATACAGTAATGTCCTTTTTAATGAACGGTTAAAATAATTGATGTTATAAATATCTAAATAAATGTAATTTGAGACTTTTGATGAATTCCACTAATTTTATAGGTCAATATGACATGTTACGGTTGATAAAATAATTTTTATGATATAATCATGCTGTTATGATTTTCAAAAAAATGAAATACGAAATAGTGTCAAAATTGACATAAATGAGTTTTTAAAACAAATACAATATTATTGGTGAGATAATATTCATAAAAATAAATGGTTCGGACAAATGTCTTAAATAATATAATATATGTCATTAATTAACCACATTAGGTTCTCTTGGATGGTTATTGTATATTTATTAACAATATAGTTTAAGAATATAAGAAGATACAGTTAATGTTAAACTATTTAACTAGTAGTTAAATATAAAAGATAAGATTACAATGTTAACCTAAACATGTATAAAACATATTTTTTGAGGTTATTTTGATCTATACACACCTTATCATCGAAATAAATCAATTTGGAGCCATTATAAACCGATAATGATTTTATTATGAAATAATATTTCAATATTTTCTTAGGGTACCCCCACCTCTTTTTTAAAAGGGCACTCACTCTTCTCTTAATATCACACATCCAAAGCCATTTGGATCCGCCAACCGCTGAAACAATCTACTCAATACTTCTGTCACTTCATCCTAGAATCCTTACCTTTGTCAAAAATCCATCTTTAGGATCTCTTCTGATCAAATCAAAAGGAAGAACCTGAAGAAGAGGAAAATATTTCATCACCACTTTCAAGTTCTTTTCTTCATCCAGTTCATCTTTCTTCATTGTTTCAATTCTAAAATAATAATTCTACAATCTTCTATATAATGTTATGTTATTATAAAAAATGTATAACCATATTCATTATTCTATCCATCACATGAATGAGAAAGTCACCATACGTGTATACGTACAACATACCGTCTCCTTATTGTGGTGTACTTTTTATTCAATACATTATTTTGGATAGGTATAACAATGATTATAATTTATGTAAACAATAATTATAACATGTTAATTATTTCCTATATATCATATAACATCTATTTACGTACGATTTTAAATCAATAGAATGATATTGTTTCTTGTGTGTACGTATGGATTACCGTATCCTCAAACGCAATGAGATTCATTTCCCCCAAATTAATATTCAAGAATAATTCTCATTTGATCATTAAATATAATTATTTTTAGAATAATATTATTCTGGATATTAATCAAATACATCATATTCATAACAAACATGAATTACGTAATAAATATTATAAAGGAAAATGAATCATTTAACATTTGAAATTATGATACTACTAAAATATCATTAACAAAGGAATATTAAAAGATAGTATATGATATCATATTAATTTATATGGTTCTAGTATAATTTAATAACAATGATTTCACCATTATACAGGAGGATAACCTACCCTTGACCAAGGAAAAGTATATGGTAAGGGGTTTTCATCTCACTTTTCATTCTCGTGAAATCCATGCTATAAATGCCACTATTTTCTGTTGTGTGTTGTATATACTGCCCATGATTTTATTATTTGTGTAATATAATTTTTCTTATCGGTATTTACATCTTCATTGTATTATCATTCTTTCATGGGGTGTATGTTTCATAAGTTAACAAAACTGTAAGGGAATTCCAAATTTCGATTTCCACTCATTGGGTTTCACTTATACTTCATTTATTATTTTACTCCAATATTATGAGTAGAATAACTATTTATTATTTATGTTTTTACTTACACTACCCTTTCTGTGGATATACTTTTGATTCACATAATCACACAATTTTTAATTTCTCAAGTCATTGATATGAACTTGATAAGAGCAATCTTAACTCGATTTCCATTCATTGAGTTAAACAACCAAGTCATTGGTATTGTTTTTACAAGAATATGTTTAAATACCCTAGGATTTATTTACACTTAATATCTAATAATTTTGATTGTATTTATATTTTTAACACATAATTGTGTCATTGATTAATCTGTATTCTAAATATACAGTCCTTATAAGAGACGTTATCCCAATTTACATTCCATTGATACTTTTTTGTTGTTATGCGCCAATTCACTTTTATATAGTGTATATATTGTATATTTAAGTGGTATATCATGAATCCCTTTATTCTCATTATATTATAATGTTTTTATTACCTCATTTGTTTTATTCAATCATCTTTCACTTGGTTAGGAACTCTAACTAAAATATTATTTTAAATTTTTTAAAGATTTATTCTTCTAAATCATTCTCAATAATGTACATGTTTTAAAAATGGTTTTATGGACTAATTTATATGTTACTTAATGTTTTAAAATTGAAATTCATATTAAAAGATTCAAATTGGTATTGGAATCATTGATTCAAAAATCTATTTTAATGAACTTCTTGATAAATATTGAGACTTTTAAATGTTTTCATGTAAAAGGGGGATATTTCTATCAAATAGTATTCATTATTATTTTAATCTGTGTCAATATCCTTCATTATTATTGATTGAGGTTAATTTATTTAAATCCAATCATCCATTCTGTATTTAATGAGTTATGTCTGATTGTGGATGTGCTGTTTTTATACCATTCATGGTATGTGGTCAATGTATTGACATTTCATATACTAGTTTTAATATAGATGTTTATGTTATGTTTAAAACTTTTCATATGATGAATTCATTGTACTTATTAAGTGACGGCTAGAGCATGCTATAGATCCTCGATGCATCGGTAGGTCTCATTAGAAAAACTTGTTACTTGGCACAAGGCCTTGACAAAATTTTATTTGATGTCTTGGCACAAGGCATTGACTTTGTGGTTATGATGTGTGGAATTATGCATTCCATCCTTATCAAATTGGATATTTATATTTTATTTGATTATCCGACTTGTAGAATATCTATGTGAATAATTTAATGGCATTTTTTTTATTTATATTTTCCAGATTACGAAGAATTGTATGTTTAAAAGGCCTTTGTTTTAGACTTATACATTGCCTTAAATGTTTATTCTTATTTATGAAAGATTCTGATATATTTTTATTCTTACTATGCATCTGAGCTCACCCCTTTCAATGCTTTATTTTTCCCAAGATACGAAGATGTACTTTACGATTATCCTGTAGGAACAGAATAATGGATAGTCTAAGGGAAATGAATGTGGCCATTGGAGACAATATTCTTGTTGTTTTTTATTTTATAATGTAATGTAAAACATATTAATGTATCTAGTACTTCCAAATCTACTAAACTAATTGGTCCTTCGGGATATGATTTTCTTTTATCATACCATTGTTATGTAATAGTGCACCGACTCTGGGTAACTGGGGTCGGGTCGTTACAGTTTTTGGACTCTATATAACAAAATAATGAAACAAATACTTAAAATTGTTTTTACATTGACTCTACCAATTGGGAGTGGTTTCCATTAATTTATATATCCAAAGGCCTAAAGTAATAAAATAAGGATCTTTCATATGTGGATGTTGGCCATAATATTAAATAAGTGATTTAAAAACATTAAATTATATTATATGATTGGGAGGATACATAGTGGATTTATATAATAAATAAAATAAACATAAAATAAATATATTTTAATTTAAAATATATGTTTGATCTTAAAATCCTTTTATACTATTTATTACATCAATTTTGGATCATTATGATGTAATAATACACAAATTATTTTGAAGCGATATTTTATTTTTACCCTGAAATTCGACTCTCATTGAAAATTAAAAAATAGTAACCACTGGATAAAATTGATGTTAAAATGTAGAAAATAATATTCTTTTCTATAAATTATTTTCTAAACATGTGAATTTTATATTTTAAAACATAATTTACATTTCTTATAATTTTTTTTGAAAACATCATTTTTCTAACACTAAGAAAAAGTATATTTGACATCATAAAAATTGTATGACCAATTTATATTTAACAAAACAATTAAATAATAATAATTTATTAAATATTATTTTTAGTAATAGATTAATTCATCAAAAAGAAGTCTTAATTAAAATTATATAATAAATAAAAATAAAATTTATCTTTTATCATATCGAAATATAATTTTAATCAAACTGATTACTTAATCATGTATAAAGTTATAAAATAATGTATTAATATTATAATAATTAAAAAACGGAAATATAAATATTAATAGTATAATTTTTACATTATTTCTCTTGTTTTTATATTATTTTTAACTTCAATTAATCGCCTATCCTTTAACCGTGGTAATAAATATTTTTATCCTTTATTATTCATATTATTCAAAACATTTAGTTGGTCATATTAAATAATTTTAATTACGGTGTTTGAAATATACTTAACCACTTTTATCAAAAATAAATTCTTATATGTAAATGAAATTGATTTATTATGAAACTCACAAGCATGATGGATAGTGGTATTTATAAATAATACATTTTTTCAAGGAAAAGATGATTGTACTTAAACTCTATAACTAATAATATTTATTATATGAATATAAATTAATACATATTTATATCTAATATACAAAATTAATTTATTTAATTTCTTAATATGGGTTATTTTAATTAATTAGAATGGATATACATTATGCATTTTGAATCATTTTTCCAAAAAATACATTTTTATCCTACAAAAAACTTATACTAAAATTTGGTATAATGATTATTTAAATTTAATTAATAGAATTAAATATAATAATAGAATACATATGTTAAATTTATATAAAATGAAAATTATAATTGGACTATGACATTAATTAATTTATCAAAATTAACTAATATATCAAAATAAATGACTAAGTCACATAATAATTGTATGTTCATTGTTCACTAAAAATCATCATTTATGAAGAATCCAAATTTTTCAACCTAAGTTAATTTTTTATGATGATATTAAAAATATAGTTATATGTATAAAATAAATTTTCTAAATTGTATTGAAAATAATTATAAATTTTTTCATAAAATTAAATATAAAATCATTTTTGATAAAAAAATATTATTAAGAACAAAAGGACACAACTAAAACATGATTCATCATTTACAATGACTTTATCAATATATTTTGGAAATATTGATTTACATCATAAATTAGTAAATCTTGTTCATATATGAACATTTAATGGAACGGTATAAATGATCATATTTAAATATTCATTGCTTTTCGTGTTCCGTGTTGTGTAAAACATTCATTGTCGAATACAGTTTTCTCTTCCAAAAAGTAGAGTAATTACAAAAATTATTAAATGATTTAGACACAATAATATTAAAAATTATTTCTTATTTATAGAAAAAAAAATGACATGTATGTTGGAATTTTTTTTAACAGATGCATAAGTAAAATGCGAAAACAACACATTAACGCTAACAAGCTAACAAAATTATTACTATTTAGGGGTTAATTTCATCGTTATAAAAGTTCAATTGGTACATAAATGATGGTTATTTGATATTTAATTGTCGCGACCTGTCCTCGGGGCCCGGGCCGTGACTACCCCAAGCCCGCCTTCCATAGGCCAGGGGCTGGCGACTAGCACCAAGGCGTAAATCCCAGAAAAAGGGAAGGCATTGCCTTTGAAAAGTAAACAAGCACCACAGAGTAAGCATGAAGAAAAGTAAACACTAAGTAAAAACTGTAACAAGCTGGTATAACACTAAGTGCGGAAAAGTAAAGGGGGCCGGAAATACAAGCCCAACTGTAAAGTAAAACTGAAAAGGGAAAAACAGCAACTGAAAAGTAAAGCCGCAGCGTCGAGCCATCCTCTAGAAGTCCTACCTGAAGGGTGGGTACAGATAGCCTCCACTGCTCCTCGGGTCCACCTAACCGCTCCGAGTACGTCCCACCTAGTGGTCCACCTCCAGGTACCGTCCTGCTCCGCAAGCCTCCACCACGATCATCGATGTCCTTCATCTGCAACCAACACAACGTAGTGCCAGCATAGCCCGTGCAGGGGTGAGTATGAGCTACTCAGTAGGGACCCCGAGACCGCCGAAGGTCTCCAAGAAATCCACAAAGTATAAACCACAAAGGAAATATACAATCATGAAGTAACATCCGACACGGCTTAGGTATATGCCCATACATATACCTAATTCATCAATTCTCGCTCGGCTCCAACTTCCGAGCTCATGTACAACTCAGTCCACACAGGAAAGAAAAACGTAAAATCCACACAGGATATCTCAACACAATCCACAAAGGAATGTAAAATAGAGTTCATCTCACAAAGGTATACTTCTTGTATGACGATAAAGATGATCACTGATCCATCTAAGTCGTCGGACCCACAAAGGATCGAAATGTACTAACCCCCGCAATGACCCACACAGGATCGGACACACACAGGATCAATAGGTAACTAACCCCCGCAAAGACCCACACATGATCGGGCCCACACAGGACCTGTAGGCGCTGGCTCACACAGAACCGCTGAGCGTTGACCCACACAGGATCGGATCCACACAGGATCTGTACCACTGATCCACGTAGGATCGCTGAGTGCAGTAGTCTTCGCAGTCCACTGAGGATCTCTGCACAGTCGTTGGTGCAATCCACTGAGGATCTCTGCACAGTCGTCGCTGTAGTCCACTGAGTATCTCTGCACAGTCGTCACTGTCGAAGTCGCAGCCAGCACTAGGGTTCCCGCACACAACTAGCTCATTCGGGAGGGTTCGCTCCATGAGCCGAGAGGCTGATACATCAACTGACACATAGTCCAGAGTTGATGTATCCAAAAGTTCTGTATCATCAACAGGAACTCAACATTGCAGACGGCGCGTCAATCGGACGCCCGGTCTGAGAGATATTGGCATTTTCGTCCCAGTGGCCCGATTGGTATTTAAGGCAAATCCAACCCAACCATACTCCACTTACGTCCAAACCTAGGGTGGAGTATGCCAAAATATCCGTCTCACTTAGAGGAATTCAACGAAGTTGACGGCATGTCAATCGGACGTCAGAAGCTCAAGATATAAGCGTTTCCGCTCCGAGGGCCTGGTAGGTTTCATGTACGAACCAACCCGGCCGAACTCAAAGTATTCTGAAACCTTGAGTGCGATATATAGAAACGACCGTCTCGATCCAAGGATCGCATTACCGCTGACGGCGAGTCGTTTGGAGGCCCATAGCTCAGGTTACGGGCAAAAGACCGAAACGGTCTGAAGACGGGGGTCTGGGCCCGGGCCGACCTAGCCCAACCCCCCCCCCCCCCTAGGTCGGCCGAACCGGGTCCAACCCGGCTGGACCCGGTCCAGCCAGGCTAGTGCATGGCCCGGCTCGGCCAGCCGGTCCGGCATGGCTCAGCCGAGCAGCGCGGGGGGCTCGCTGCCCCCGCGTGACAGCACCGCGGGGTGCCGCCCCCGCGGGATGAGGATGTCACGGACCTCGAGGGGCCGCGATGGACATCAGCAGACGCGGCTTCTGCCGCGTCCCGTGCGGGAGAGCCGGACCCGCGTGGTCGCGGGTTCGCTGGCCGCCACCGCCGCGCTGGCGACCCGCGCCGCCGGACAATTCCGCGGGCCACCCGAGTTGCTCCGGTGGTCCGTTTTCCTTCCCGTATTCGCCGCTGCTCCTCCCGGGACCCGCTCTTCTCTACGGAATCATCAAATTGCCTTTGCGGCACATTTTGCCATCACCCGTCAAATCCGCACAACAACGAGGAACGGTGGAGGGTTGTCGGGCCGTGTTTGTTTTTCCCGCACCCTCTGCGTTAGACGGTATCAATCGGGAGGATAAATCAACACATCAAACAACAATTTTAATAAATTAATATTCTTCCTAAGAAACCGGTTCTCTAATTTAAAATAAATGTTCACAGGAATATAGATTATTTCACAACAACCCCTACCTCGTCAAGTCGTCGCACGCGTGTTCTTTCGCGGAATTGATCGTCGCGGAAGGTGGGGATCGTCGCGTCGTCGCGGTATCCGGCATTGCGTCGACGAACTCCGAGGTCCAAGAAACAACATATTTAATTTTAATAATTAAATCCATCTTGAGTTAAAATCCACAAAGGAATTTAAAGAATCGAAAACACTCACCTCAACGAATGATCGAAGGTTTTTGTCTTGGAGGAAGGAACGTCGTAGAAGAACGTCACGGGAAAGGAAACGTTGGCGTTGCAGCACACAGCGTCGCGTCGTCGATTTCCACGGGTTCGGCGTTCTTTGTCGGAGGCCGGCGTTCTTCGTGTTCTTCACGTTATTCGCGAAGGAGGATGAATAACTCCTGGTTTCTGTCAAATCCTCTCAACGAACATTTTTCCAGAAGTCGTGCGTTGGTCTTATTTTATTATTAAGCCAACAGATTTCAAAAAGGTTAAGAAACGAATGAAATTAATACATAGAATTAATTCAACGAAGAAAACCACCCAATTAATTCAATGAATAAAACCGCCCAATTAATTGGTGCATTAAAAATTTAAGAAAACACGTCAGTTGACGTTCATGATGACGGGTTTTCGCGGGTGCGTTACTTAGCGAAAAAGAAATGGTGGTGCTCGTGTGGGCCCCACCTCCCAAATATCCTACAAAGAGGGTAGGATATTTCTGGATAGCACCCTATCCGCATCAACTCATCTTAAGATACTTTACGTGTCTTCAAGTGGCTTCCAAGAGGCTTAAGTGAAATAAAATAATGTTTTTCGTACAATTTATATTATTTGTTAACTTTAAGCCCAAAAATTAAAAACCACACCCGAGAAAACCCAACTTCAGAAGAGGCATTTCTAAGCAATTACCGGCGCTAAGATTCTATCGGTTCCCTCAGAATTTTATTCCGAGCACCGGTTCAAAAGTTAGAAAAACCCGCTCGTCCGTTCACTGAACGTACCCGAGCCAAACTTCAGAACATGATTCCGGGCACACCGGGCCTCGGAATCAGGTGCCGTCAGAAACTGAGTTCTTTTAAAATTCCAATGAAAATTAAGAAAAACATTTCCTTGAAATTTAAGGGTCTTTACATCACTCCCACCTCAGGGCTTTACGTCCCCATAAAGATACATCATAAACTAGGGAATCAAATGTGGGTACTGAGCACACATTTGAGCCTCCGTCTCCCAAGTGCTCTCCTGTAGGTTCTCGTGCTTCCATCTGATGTGCACAAGAGGAATCGATCGTCCACGTAGGACCTGCTCCTGTCGATCCTCGATCTCCACCGAGACCTCCACAAAAGTCGCCCCATCATCCATGTCTAGCTCCCCAAGGTCAATGATGTGCGTCGGGTCGTGCACGTATCTTCTCAGCTGAGATACGTGGAAGACGTCGTGCACCCGGTGCAACTGAGGTTCTAGAGCCGGGATATAAGCCACCTCGCCAATCATGCTTAGGACCTGGAAGGGTCTGATGAAGCATGGAGACAACTTGCCACCTCGGCGAAATCTCTGTAATCCACGTCGAGGTGAGACACTCAAGAAGACGTGGTCGCCATCCTCGAACTCTAGTGGTCTCCGCCTCCTGTCAGCATAAGACTTCTGCCGGCTCTGAGCTGTCCTCATCTGCTCCTGGATTACCTGGACCTTCTCTGTCGTGGCCTAAACCATCTCTGGTCCCACAAGTGCTGACTCCCTAGGGTCTGTCCAGCAGAAAGGGGATCTACAAGGTCTCTCGTACAACTCCTCGTATGGTTCCATCCCGATGGTGGAGTGGTAGCTGTTGTTGTACGCGAACTCCACCAAGGGTAGGTGGTCCTCCCAGCTGCGACCAAAGTCGAGGACACATGAGCGGAGCATGTCCTCGAGAGTCTGAATGGTCCTCTCCATTTGACCATCCGTCTGAGGGTGAAAGGCGGTGCTCAGACGTAGCCGCGTCCCGAACGCCTCCTGTAACCCCTTCCAAAGCCGGGAAGTAAAGAGAGAATCTCGATTGGAGATGATAGATGATGGCACACCGTGAAGCCGTACAATCTCCTAAACGTAGATACGCCCCAATCTCCCCACTGAGCCCGGCTCTCAGATGGGTAATAAGTGAGCCGACTTGGTGAGTTGGTCGACAATCACCCAGATGGAGTCATGACCTCTGGAAGTGCGTTGAAGTCCAGTCACGAAGTCCATAGATATCCCGTCCCACTTCCACTAAGGGACCTCTAAGGGCTGTACCAAGCCTGCTGGTACCTGGTGCTCTGCCTTCACCTGATGGCAGGTGAGGCATCGAGAAACAAACTCTACCATAGCCTTCTTCATGCCTGGCCAGCAGTGCTGTCGTCTGAGGTCCTGGTACATCTTCGCCACTCCAGGATGTACCGCCAAAGGGGAAGTGTGAAACTCTCTCAGCACCTCTTCTCGTAAAGAAACTGGTACCAAGGTACGTCCTCTGAAAAGGATGTCTTGCCCTTCTCCAAAGGAGAAGCCATCAGGTGCCTATCCTAAGGATAACTGTGCACGCCGCGTCTCACAGTCAACATCCTCACTTTGCGCCTCTCTGACCTGCTGCAGTAGTGGAGGGGTGACTATGAGAGATTGTAGGAAGGCTGCTCCATCTCTATCCAAGAAGGATATCTGCAAGGCGGCTAGCTCCTATGTTTCCTCCTTAAGTAGTTGAATGCTCGTTCTCCTGCTGAGGGCATCGGCTACCACGTTCCCCTTCCTAGGAGTATAGACTATCTCAAAGTCATAGTCCTGAAGGAACTCGAGCCATCGCCGCTGTCTCAGGTTCAGGTCCTTCTGAGAGAAGATGTACCTGAGACTCTGGTGGTTAGAAATGACTGTAAAGTGCTCTCCCATCAGATAGTGCCGCCATGTCTTCAGAGCAAAGACCACTGCTGCTAACTCCAGATCATGGGGTACAGATCAATATAAAAGTCTACGTCTCTGCGAGGAGGTAGCCCTAGAACGTCATCGGGAAAGACGTCCGTGTACTGATCCACCACTGTAGGAAAACTAGGACTCTGCACGTCAACTGCTCCAAGGATGAGGCTAGCCAACTGATGAGTGATGGGATGTCCCCTCCTCTGCGAGAGTCCCTCTTATGCAGCACAGTCTCCCTTCTCACCAGTGAAGGTGAACCTGCTCCCGTTGGTGTGCACACATCGCACCTTGCACCTAAAATAGTCAATCTGAGCATGGACTGTAGATAACCAATCCATGCCCAAGTTGACATCGTAAGGCCTCGATGCTGCAAAAAGAAGATTCCAGCCGAAGCTCTCGCCTCCTAGAGTAAGCTCACACTATCGGCACCAGTGCGTAATCGTCGAGTCTTCTCCCGTAGGGGTCTCTAGCCGTATGGATGGGGTCAATGGATCTATCGGAATCTCCGATCTCCGAACAAGGGCAACAGCTATGAATGAGTGACTTGCTCCTATGTCTATAAGAACTGCAACAAGGGTGGAATAGACACAGATCGTACCTCGAATCATCTCTGGCGCACTGTGGTCATAGGCCTCCACTGCCTGGAGCTGTGCCTGTCTCTGCCCGCCAGCTCCCTGTGGTCGGGGCGGGCCTCCTGGTGGAGGTGGTGGTAGAGCCTCAAAGAGTCTCCCACTACCCACTTCTCAGCCAGATCCTCTGGCTCGTCTGCCTCCTCCCTGCGGACCTCCACGGTCGACACACTTCCTCTTCCTGGGTGGCCCCTCCACCGTCTACTACTCCTCGGCACGGCGGGTCGGGTAGTCACGAGCCATGTGGCCCTGCCCGCCGCAGGCGTAGCACTGCCTGCATCTCGGAAGCTTGGCTCCGTGCTGTGTGCCCCGCACTGCTGAGCCATGTCCTGAGGTCGTCTACAAGAGGGTCTGGTCTACCTGGAACCCTGATTCATCTGTCCGCTACCTGCTACCGAAGACTCCGCTACCTGCCGCCCTGCGGTAGGTCTCGCTGCTGAAGTAGACTCAGCAAGAAATCTCTCGATCAGAAGGACTCATTCCAGTACTCCTGCCTAGGTCGGGATGCTGAGGGAGATCAGTGATGCCCTGATCTCATGTCTCAAACCCTGCTCAAAGGTCCAGGCCCGGAAGAAGGGGTCTCGTACCATGTCAGTCGAGTAGCGAGAAAGATCGGTAAACCTCGCCGCGTACTGGGCGACCGTCAAGCTGCCCTTCCACAGCTGAAGAATCTCTTGGATACGCACTGCACGGAGGGTGGTCAGGACGAACTCTGAGCAGAAAATGCTCTTGAAGTCCGTCCAGAGAAGAGATGCCTCATCGTTCACCTGGAGCATCAAGCTCCACCATCGGCCCGTTGCTGCATGCAGTAGGCTCGACGCGAGGATCACCATGAGGTCTGCTGGTGTCCTCACTAGCCTGAAATCTCGAACGACCGCCTCCAGCCTGTCCTCGGCTGCCTGGGGGTCCGTCTCCCCGTGAAATCTGGGTGGTCGCTGGCGCTGGAACTCGTGCAGAGCTCCGATGTGACGTGCATCATCCGCGGTCGGTGCTGGAAGCATCGGGGGATCAGCGGGTAAAGGTACCTCTGGTGCCTCTGCTGTCAACGGGCCCTGTACCGAGGCCTCGTCGCTCGGCGGGCTGTCGTCACGCTCTACTCTCGAAACCCTATCTGGCTGCCATCGTGGGGCCATCCTGAAAAAGAAAAAAGTGTGCCACGGTCAGAACAGTATACCTGGTGAGCTGATATGATGTAATCACAAAGAAAACTTGAAACACACATGCAATCAATGTTTTCGTGCATTAAGTCGGAAATCAGAAGTTAGGGTCCTGCTATACGGATACGTCGGCCACGCACCAACACTAGACTCCATAGACTGATAACCACACCCAATACGCTAAACACTATTGCTTCACATAGAAGAAAGATCAGAGTCTGCGGTAGAACCGACCACCTCTGATACCAATTTGTCACGACCCGTCCTCAGGGCCCGTACCGTGACTACCCCAAGCCCGCCTTCCATAGGCCAGGGGTTGGCGACTAACACCAAGGCGTAATCCCGGAAAAAGGGAAGGCATATCCTTTGAAAAGTAAACAAGAACCAGAGAGTAAGCAAGAAGAAAAGTAAAGACTAAGTAAAAACTATAACAAGCTGGTACAACAGTTAGTGCGAAAAAGTAAAGGGGGCCGGAAATATAAGTCCAACTGTAAAGTACAACTGAAAGGGGAAAAACAGCAACTGAAAATTAAATCCGCAGTGTCAAGCTGTCCTCTGGAAGTCCCACCTGAAGGGAGGGTACATATAGCTTCCACTGCTCCTCGGGTCCACCTGACCGCTCCGAGTAAGTCCCACCTAGTGGTCCACCTCCAGGTACCGTCCTGCTCCGCAAGCCTCCACCACGATCAGCGATGTCCGTCGTATACAACCAACACAACGTAGAGTGGGCATAGCCCGTGCAGGGGTGAGTATAAGCTACTCAGTAGGGACCCTGATACCCCCAAAGGTCTCCCAGAATCCACAAAGAATAAAACACAAAGGAAATATACAATCACGAAGTAACATCCGACACGTCTTAGGTATATTCCCATACATATACCTAAGTCATCAATTCTCGCTCGGCTCCAACTTCCAAGCTCATGTAAAACTCAGTCCACACAGGAAAGAAAAACATAAAATCCACATAGGATAGCTCAACACAATCCACAAAGAAAATTAAAACAGAGTTCAGCTCACACAGGTATACTTCTTGTATGACGATAAAGATGATCACGGATCCATCTAAGTCGTCGGACCCACAAAGGATCGAAAGGTACTAACCCCCGCAATGACCCACACAGGATCGGACCCACACAAGATCAATAGGTAACTAACCCCCGCAAGACCCACACAGTATCGGGCCCACACAGGACCTATAGGCGCTGGCTCACACAAAACCGCTGAGCGCTGACCCACACAGGATCGGATCCACACAGGATCTGTAGCACTGATCCACGTAGGATCGCTGAGTGTAGTAGTCATCGAATTCCACTGAGGATCTCTGCACAGTCATCGGTGCAGTCCACTGAGGATCTCTGCACAGTCGTCGCTGTAGTCCACTGAGGATCTCTCCACAGTCGTCGCTGTCGAAGTCAGAGCCAGCACTAGGGTTCCCGCACACAACAAGCTTGTTCGGGAGGGTTCGCTCCACGAGCCGAGAGGCTGATACATCAACTGACACATAGTCCAGAGTTGATGTATCCAAAAGTTTTGTATCATCAACAGGAACTCAACGTCGCAGACGGCGCGCCAATCGGACGCCCAGTCTGAGAGATATTGGCTTTTTCGTCCTAGGGGGCCGGTTGGTTTTTAAGGAAAAACCAACCCGACCGTACTCCACCTGCATCCAAAACTTGGGCGGAGTATTCCAAAATATCCGTCTCACTTAGAGGAATTCAACGAAGTCGACGGCATGTCGATCGGACGTCTGAAGCTCAAGATATGAGTGTTTCCGCTCCGAGGGCCCGGTTGGTTTCGTGTACGAACCAACCCGGCCGAACTCAAAGTATTCCGAAACCTTGAGTGCAATATAAAGAAACGATCGTCTCAATCCAAGGATCGTGTTTCCACTAACGGCGAGTCGTTTGGAGGCACGTAGCTCATGTTACGGACAAAAGACCAAAACGGTCCGAAGACGGGGGTCTGGGCCCGGGCCGACCCGACCCGACCCCCCTGGGTCGGCCGGACTGGGTCGACCCAAACTAGGTTGACCCGACCCAGTCCAACCCGGCTGGACCCGGTCCGGCTAGGCCAGGGCGCGGCCCGGCTCGGCCGGCCGGTCCGGCTCGGCTCGGCCGAGCGGCCGTGCAGCGTGGGGGGCTCGCTGCCCCCGCGTGACAGCACCGCAGGGCGCTGCCCCCGCGCGATGAGGATGTCGCGGCCCTCGAGGTGCCGCGATGGACATCAGCGGACGCGGCCTCTGCGGCATCCCGTGCGGGCGAGCTGGACCCGCGCGGTCGCGGGTCCGCTGGCCGCCGCCGTCGCGCCGGCGACCCGCGACGCCGGAGACTTCCGCGGGCCACCAGTGTTGCTCCGATGGTCCGTTTTCCTTCCCGTCTGCGCCGTTGCCTCTCACAGAACCAGCTCTTCTCTGCGGAATCATCAAATTTCCATTGTGGCACGTTTTTTCATCTCCCGCCAAATCCACACAACAACAAAAAAAGGCGGAGGGTTGTCGGGCCATGTTTGTTTGGCCCGCACCCTCCGCGTTAGACAGTATCAATCGGGAGGATAAATCAACACATCAAACAACAATTTTAATAAATTAAAATTGTTCTTAAGAAACTGGTTCTTTAATTTAAAAGAAACTTTCATAGGAATATAGATTATCTCACAACAACCCCTACCTCGTCAAGTCGTCACACACGCATTCTTTCGTGGAATTGATCGTCGCGGAAGGTGGGGATCGTCGCGTCGTCGCGGAATCCGGCGTTGCGTTGACGAACTCCGAGGACCAAGAAACAAAAGAATTAATTTTAATAATTAAATCCATCTTGAGTTAAAAACAACAAAGTAATTTAAAAATCACAAACTCTCACCTCAATGGATGATCGAAGGTTTTTTTCGCGGAGGAAGGAACGTCTTAGAAGAATGTCGCGGGAGAGGAAACATCGGTATTGCAGCACACGGTGTCGCCTCATCGATTTCCACTGGTTCGGCATTCTTCGTCGGAGTCCGGAATTCTTCGCGTTCTTCGTGTTTTTAGCGAAGAAGGATGAATATCTCTTGGTTTCTGTCAAATCCTCTCAACGAACATTTTTCCAGAAGTTGTGCGTTGGTCTTATTTTATTATTACGCCAACAGATTTCGAACAGGTTAAGAAACGAATGAAATTAATTCCTAGAATTAATTCAACGAAGAAAACCGCCCAAATAATTCAATGAATAAAACCTCCCAATTAATTGGTGCGATAAAAATTTAAGAAAACGCGTCAGTTGACTTTCATGATGATAGGTTTTCGCGGGTGCGTTACTTAGCGGAAAAGAAACGGTGGGGCTCGTGTGGGCCCCACCTCACAAATATCCTACCAAGAGGGTAGGATATTTATGGATAGAACCCTATCCGCATCAACTCAGCTTAAGCTGCTTTAAGTGGCTTCAAGTGGCTTCCAAGCGGCTTAAGTGAAATAAAATAAAGTCTGTCGTACAATTTATATTATTTCTTAACTTTAAGCCCAAAAATTAAAAACCACACCCGAGAAAACACAACTCCGGAAGAGGCGTTTCTAAGCAATTACTGGCGCTGCGATTCCATCGGTGCCCTTAGAATTCGATTCGGGGCACCGGTTCAAAAGTTAGAAAAACTCGCTCGTCCGTTCATTGAACGTACCCGAGCGAAGCTTCGGAACATGATTCTGGGCACACCGGGTCTCGGAATCAGGTGCTGTTAGAAACTGCGTTCTTGTAAAATTCCAAAGAAAATTATGAAAAAAATTTCCTTGAAATTTACGGGTCTTTATAATAGTTTATTTTTTAAATCACCTAATATAAGTCATGTTTTTAAAATTTTAGATCATTTAATGAAATATAATTTATTAAAAGATAAAATTATTGTCAATTTTGATATTATATATTTTATTTGAATTAAAAATATCATGAAAATTATGGAATTTGATTAAATTGTTTTTATTTCATTATAATAATATATATGAATCTAAAAAATTAAGGTAAGATAATAATTTATTTTATTTTCATCACTATTATAATTTTTAGTATAATTCATAATAGTTAACTATTAACTAAATAATTCAAACATTTGTGTTTCTTATGTATTTAAAATATTTATTTAATTTATAAAAAATTAAAATAAACTATCATTATAATAAATTTCTTTAAATTTATAAATAATATTTATGACAAAAAATATGATTTTTTTTTCCGATCTCAATGTTTTTAAAATTCTATAGGCAAGAAAGTATCATTTTTTTGTCTTTTCCATTATATAACTTATTATTCGTGTTAAATTCATGGAATAGTATCTGAAAAGCTTGTCAAAAATTTTCTTATTGTGTTTTTGGATGAATTGTTTATATATAATTGCTGTTATAAATGTTTTTATTTCATTTTACCCAATATATTCTATGTTTAACCTATAAATAAACATGTTTTTACCTTAATTTCTATAATTATTTTTAACAATTCCCACTAATCACCCTGGTAAAAATTTATTCTGTCCATATTTTATATTATATATATTCATTATTCAAATTATGGATTAATTTTATTTAAAAAAATTAAAATACATGGAAAATGTAATTTAAAATCAATCTCATAGACATAGTGAGAAAGAGGGGTTTTAATGTGATTGTGTACACAATTTTACAACTTTCATATATATAAATTTTGAGTTAAATTGATTAAAAAGACCTAAATTTAATTTATGTATTTATTATAGATATTATTTTTCTTTAAAACCAACTAAAAAACATTTTATAAAACATTTTGGTTAAAATTTAGTTTCCAATAACTCAGTACTTCTCACTATTAAAAAAAATTCTTCATAGAAAAGTACCCAAAATTAAATGTAAGATATTTTTTATATTAAAATTTTAAAAATGATTTTTATTTTCAAAAATAAATTCTATAAATGTTTAAAATTTATGTTTTAAAACATGTGTTTCTTTATAAGGCAGTAATTCTAAATTTTGAAAAATATAGCTCTTTTGAGTAAAATACGATGTATTTATTTCTTATTCCAAAAAAATATATTGGATGAATTTAAAAAAAGTAGGGATTATATATTATATAAATTACAATGATATCATTCTCTAAGATTATGGAATTTAAAATGTTAGGATAAAACACTTTTGTGAACATAAAACTATTTTTTATAAATACATTTCATTTATATTCAGTTGGATTTTATATTAATTTATAATTTATTGGAATCTAATGTATACAACCATATATTTTAATATGTTATTTAATCGTATAAAGAACATAAAAAATAATATCTAGAATATAATTTTCATTTTAAATAACAATATTAGAATTATGGAGTAAAACTCAGACTTGCGTTCTACAAATGCTACCAAAGAAAGTAGTTGTTCTGTTTAAAGAAAATTAAATCAGTTTGTGTGCATTGAATGTTATATAAATATTGTGTGTAACATAGTAAATATAATAAAATTGTTTTCTTTTATACTTTTTGAGGTGTTACTTTCTATGATTATTTATCTATCTTGATAGGAACTCCAATATTTGAAGAAATTTCTTAATGAATTTTGGGATTCATGAAGATGCATGTCATTACCAGATTTTTAATCCATACCAAGGTAATATAATTCATTTTTTAAAGGGTTTTAAATAAATTATAATGATAATAAATTTTAATAAATAATGATTTCATGTTTTCAGATCCCAAAGAAAAGGATTTGGATTTCTAATCCATAAAATGAATGAAAATATGAAATAACCCTTCCATAGAGAAACTATACAAAAATAAAAAATTCCATGACTATCAAGATACTCCTACTAAAATTTGGAAGAATTCATTTATGTTTAATTACTTTTGATATAAAATAAGTAATTAATGAATTCAGAAATTCATTGATAATTTCCTATTAAATAACATGGGCAGACTCAATGAACATTGTCTCTCCCTTCC
>CAUJRU010002981.1:0-60073 GCA_963277665.1 Viscum album
TTTTCAGCTCCAAGGGCACGGTTGGTTTCGTGTTCGAACCAACCTGGCCATACACAAACTTCACTGAAAGCTTGAGTGTAATATAGCGAAAGGATTGTCTCGATCCAAGTATCCATACACAATAGACAATGTGTTTATTGAAGGTATGTAGCCTCTGATATGGGCATTTTATCAAACATGGTCCACAAATAGGGGGTTCGGGCCCGATCCGACCCGGCCCAATACCGCCTGGGTTGCCCCGAACCGGGTCGTCCCGACCCGGGTCCAGGTCCGGCCTAGTGGGGCGTGGCCTGGCTCGGCTGGAGTGGCGCTGTCTGGCTGGCACGGCCCAGCCCGGCGCTGGCGGCCCGGCCCGACACGGGCTGCTCGGCCCGGCGCGGCCTGCGGCCCAGCTCGGAATCCCGCTGCGGCTCGGCTATCGGCCGAGCGGGCTCCGAAGGAGGGCACTGCCGCCTTGTTTCTGAAACAGCGGACCCGTGGGGTGGGCCGTATGTGCTGGTCGGGGGGTTACGACCCCATGGTTTTCTGGAAAAATGACCTGCCTTTTTGGCCGGTTGGTTGAGCTGCCACAAGACCCTTCAGGGTCCCGCCTTCTGGAAATGCCGATGGTAGGCCTCGCCGGCCTCCCCCCGCTGGACCACTGCGGCCTATTGTAACTGGTCTTCCTCAACCGGCAGGGTGCGATGGCTCCACAGCCCTCCACTGTGGCCCGCTCCGGCTACGGCATCCCTTGGTTTCTCTAGAGTGGTGTGATGGTGCCACGCACCACAGTTGCGGCCCGCTCCAGCCTTGATCCTCTTCATTCCTGCACGATGCAACGACACCGCGCCGTCTTCGCCACAAACGTCAATGTTGATCAACAAGAAAGAGGGGAGGAGAATCACCCGTGTTTGTGCAGTATGATCTCCTCCCCTTATTTCGATAACAAGTGGCCAATGTATACGTGATGCTCAAAGATAAAAACACAGACAATTTTAATTCATTAAAATTGAACTTAACCCCTACCTCAATTCGTTCGTCGTTCATTTATGATATCTCGAAAGGGAGATGATGTCATTTCATTGACGTCGTCGCAAGGTAAGAGTTGAAGGCGATGATGGTCGTTGGCGTTCGTCGATTCCTTAAAGGCCTTCAATCTTGCTAGAGCGTCATTCGTTGGAGATCTGACGGATGTTGAACCATTCTTCATCGAGGGAGGGAGTCATTCTTCATGGATGAAGGGAACTCTCCTATAATTCTCCAAAAAATTAGCCAACCAACATTTCATTAAGTTTCCTTCTTTGAAAATATCTCCATGAAATTATAAAAGAGACAACGAGGTGAGACAAATATAATTAATAAGGTTATTAATTATATTTGTAGGCTTCATTAATCTAGGTAGGTGGAGAGGATCCACCTCAATAATAGAGTGGAGTTGTCATGCATTAAAACAAGGGGTGGGATATGGGTAGGTCAAGGGGGTTATGGGAGAGGTGAGTAGTTAGGGTCTTGGGTGGGCCCCACCACACTAAATGCTCCCATGGGAGGTTTGGTTGGTGTGGGACGCACCTCTAACTCCCCCTTTGTTGAATATAACCACCTTCTGTGAATAAAATTTGTACACAAAAAATTGTAATTAATTCAAACTAATCTTCAAAAATTAAACCTCAACCCGCTCAAAACGCAACTACAACAAAGTTACCCTTAAGTAATTACAGGCACTACTAGTTCGTCGGTGCCCTCAGATTTCATTTCCGAGAACCGGTTCAAGAGATAGAGAAAAAACACTCGTTTGTTTACTGAACGTACTCGAGCTAAACTTCGAAAATCGATTCCAGGAAAACTAAGCCTCAGAATCAGGTATCGTCTGAAACTATGCACTCGTAAAATTCCAATGAAATTATGAAAAATATTTCCTAGAAATTTCCGGGATTTTAAATTACTCCCACCTCAGGCCTTTACATCCCCGTAAATCTACAACACAAACTAGGGAAACTAAAGGAGGTACCGAGCACACATATGAACCTTCTGCTCCCATGTGCTCTCCTAGAGGTTCTCGTGCTTCCAAAGTAAGTGCACAAGAGGAATCTATTGTCCCCATAGGACCCACTCATGTCGATCCTCAACATTAACTAGAACCCCATGGAAGCCACCCCTTCATCGACGTCCTACTCTCCATGGACAATGATGATGGATAGGTCATGCACATATCTCCTCAGCTGAGATACGTGAATGACATCGTGCACCCGGTGCATCTGAGGTGGAAAGGCTAAGAGGTAAGTCACCTTGACTACTCTGCTAGAGACCTAGTAGGTCCGTTGAACCTCATATATTACTTGCTGCCTCGACCACATCTCCATAGACCCCATTGTTGTGAGACCGGTTTGAAGATGTGGCCATCACACGGGAACTCCAGTGTTCTTGTCTCCTATCCGCATAGGACTTCTGTCTGCTATGTGCAGTCATCATCTACTCTTGGATGATCTGCACCTTTTTCGTCGTAACCTGAACTATCTCTGGTTCAATACAAGCGTACTCTATTACTATCCAAAAAGGATATTCGAAACGCGTTCGGATGTTGTCTCGCCACTCCTAACAGCTGAATTCCCGATCACCTATAAAGAGCATCTGCTACAAAATTCCCCCTATAGAGGTGTATAAACTATCTCGAAGTCATAGTCCTGGAGGAATTCAATCCATCACCGCTATCCTAGGTTCATGTCCTTCTAAGATAAGATATACTTGAGATTATTGAGATGAAGAGAACCGTAAACTGTTTGCTCAACAATCAATGTGTGAGACTAGCCAATTGTAAGAACTCATCTCCACCCTTCTTTGCCTATGTTCCACCAAAGAGTTGCTAGGAATTTTACACTTCCAAAAAGATAAATCTAGTCTCATCCCCTGGATAAACCACGTTCATGGCCTAATACAGTCAATCTTGACATTAATGATACATTCATTCCCTGGATGATGTTGTAAGGCCTCGACACTACTGCTAAGAGATCCAACCATTACTCTCGCCTCCAAGGGTCGAGTCACACTGTCGGCAACAGTGTGTGGTCACTGGGTATCCTCTACTAGGTATCTCTAATGTGAGGGTCAAGTCAACGGTTTTAAACCAGAACCTCTTAGTAACAACCATATAGAGATTATAAGAAAGTAAAATTCCCAATGAAAGGTTTATTTTTATATTTCAGCTCAAAGTAAAAAGACACATACAACCACAACAATAACAAAAATGAAGCTCGAAGCACCAATAAACAAGGCCCCATGCCTAGAACTAGTCCTGCTCATGTCCACCTACTTCTAGAGCTCTAATTCATTGTCCACCGCTGGCTGCTTCTCATGCATTCGCCGCTGCTTCTGTCTCGGTGGCTCCTCCAATGCCTGTAGATCAACTGTGCAGGAAGTCGGACAGTCATGTGCCATGTGACCCTTTTTTCTGCATGAATAGCACTTCCTGCTCCTCATATGGCTGGCTCTGTTTCATTTCCCTCGCACAACTGAACCTAAAACCTGAGGTCTCCCACCTATTGGCCTGGTCATCTTGGACCACTACATTATCCATCTACTTCCAACAGATGACTCAGATAATGATGAAAAACCATGCAGCAATGGCAGCAGCTCTTGAGCATGCTCAGAGTGTAGATTTGCTAGTATAATCTCCACCCTGAAGAAGGTCTCGATGTCTCCCTAGGTGAAGGTCATCCTGTCGCAAAACTGGAACATGTGGCTCCACCACCTCTCAGCTGCTCCCCAGAAGAGGCTAACAGCTAGGTACACCATCAAATCATTGGGTGTCCCAAATGTGTGGAAAGCTCATGCTACAAACTCCATCCACTGTCCAGCCATCTAGAAACTTGACTCGCCTTGAAACCTCAGAGGCCTCTGACACTGGAACTTGTGCATTGTTCTCATGCGGCATGCACTCTATTTTGGTGTCTCTACAGGTGGAGGGTCATGTACTAATGCCTCACTACTTAGTGGGATATCATCGTGGTCCCCACTCGGTACCCACACTGTCTGACTAGGTGAAGACATCTTAAAAGAAACAGACATGACAATTTCAAATGATTATACCTGGTGAGATGAATTGGGTTGAGCTAATTTTAAAGAATCATTTGAAAACACAAACGCAATCAGTGTTTTCTTGCACTAAGTCTGAAATCAGAAGTTAGGGTCCAAGTGTATGGATACGTCGGCCGCATGCACCAACACTAGACTCCCTGAACTGAAGACCACACTTAGTACGCTTAACACTATTATTTCACAGAGAAGAAAATATCATAGTCCTAAGTTCTGTGGTAGAACCGACATCCTCTGATAACAATTTGTCACAACCCATCATCGGGACCCGTGTTGTGACTACCCCAATCCCGCCTTCCATATTCCAACGAATGGAGACTAGAACCAAAGGTGTAAATCCCGATAACTAGAAGGCATCGACTTTATAAAAGTTAACAAACACCACATAGTACAAGAGGAAGTTAAACACAAAGTAAAAAAAGAAGGTGCTGGAAAGTAAATAGGCTAGAATACAAACCCAACTGAAAAGTATAGCTACAACTGAATGAAATTACAACAGAAAAGACATGCAGCTAGAAGATAGAAGAAGATCCTGGGTCATCCACCTCATATCCTACCTAAAGGGTAGGTACAGATAGCGTATCTCCTGGATCATCCACCACAGATCCTACCTGAAGGGTAGTTATAGATAGAGAATCTCCTGGATCATCCACCACGGATCTTACCCGAAGGGTAGGTATAGATATCCACCTCAACGCTCTCACCCATCAACCTCCTCCGATTACCATCTCATCATGATGTCTACGAATGGATACTGACTCATTGTGAGGTCCACCTCCGGGTACCATCTAGTCCTCGTACGCTTGGCCTTGGTCAGCACTGTCTGATGTTTGCAACCAACACAACGAGGTGCGGGCTTATCCCGTTTAGGGTTGAGTATAAAAATACTCAGTAAGGACCCCGAGACCCTCAAGGTCTCCCTAAATTCAACAAGGATAACCACAAAGAAGGACCTCAACAGATCACCCTTACTAGGTATAATCCCATACTTATACCTAAGTTATCATGTATCCCATCTCAAACATTAGGTATCACACAAATATGAAATCAACGGATAACCACTACTTAGGTATATGCCCATACATATAGTAATTTATCAAGTAACCCATCTCAATCATGAGGAATTCACAATGGTCAATTACTCAGCTCAAAACAAGATTTTCATTAATTATATCAAAACCAAAACTGCCATAGAACTCCTCCTCTGTCGATTAAAGTAGCCCTATCATGACTCTGAGGCACTAATCACTTACCTTATACTACTGAAGTACTCCTCCTATCGAGTACCGCTGGTCTGCTGCTAAATATCGGGTGCTCCGTCCGCTGTAGGTCTGCTGCTAAATACCAGGCGCTCCCCCTAATAGTCATCAGAGAAACTACTCCTTTCGAGTATCATGGGTATGCTTCCAACTACAAGGCGCTCCATCCACTGTGGGTTTTCCTCCAAATACCGGGAACTCCTTCCACTAGGATAATCGAATCACTCCGACTCAAATCGGTCAAGCAGTCATCGGGGCTACAGCTACTAGGTCTCCGCACTCTGTATGCTCATCTCCGGGAGGGTCCGCTCCACGAGCTACTGGATGATACATCCAAATGTCACAATGTCTTATGAAGAAGTACCACAAAGAACCACCTCGTCATAGGGGTCTGAACGCAATAAACGGTGTGTCACTCAGACGCTCGGTCTGTGAGTTATTAGCCTTTTCATCCCGGGGGCCCGGTTGGTTTTGTCTATGAACCAACACGACAGTATCTCAACTATAACCTAAATTCTCATAGGGTATTCTCAAAGGGACATTTTCTCAACGTTATTACCAACACCACAAATGGTTCGTCAAATGGACATCCGGAATATGAGTTATCGTCTTTTCCGTTCAAGGGGCTTGGATGGTTTCTAAGCTAAAACCAACCCGACCGTACTCCAATGGCATCCAAACCTCATATGATGTATGCCAAATGATCCGTCTCATCAAAAGGAATCCAACATAGTTGATAGCACATCAATAGGACGCTCGAAGCTCAAGTTATAACCATTTTCGCTCTGAAGGCCCGGCTGGTTTCATGATCGAACCAACCTGGCCATACTCAAACATCACTAAAAGATTGAATGTAATATACTGAAACGACCTTATCAATCCAAGGATCCATACACAAATGACAGTGCGTTGATCAGAGGTTCGTATCCCTTGATATGTGCATTTGAACAAACCTGGTCTGAAAATAGGGGGTTTGGGCCTGGTCCGACCTGGCCCAATACCCCCTGGTCGACCCGACCCGAGTCCAGGTCCGGCCCGGTTGGGCGCGGCATGGCCCAGCTGGCGCGGCTCGGCCGGCTGGCACGGCCTGGCCCTGTGCTGGTAGACCGGCCCGGCCCGACGCGGCCTTTGGGCCGCCTCGTAAGACGACCGCAACTCAGCTGTCGGCCGAGCGTGGTGCGAAGGGGGTCACTGCCCACTAGTTTTTGAAATGGAGGACTTGTGGGGTTCACCCTATATGCTGGTAGGGGGGTTACGACCCCCCGGTTTTCTGGAAAAATGGTCGTCCTTTTTGGCCGACCAGTTGAGTCGCCATGGGACCCTTCAGTGTCCCGCCTTCTGGAAACGATGGCGGCTGGCTTGGCCGGCCTCCCCCCATGGGACCCTTAAATAAATATGCACATTTTAATCATATTATATTGAATTCATAAATTCAAACAACCTGATATAACCATTCTGGAGGAGCCATTATTCGAATGTCATATTTCTTATTGTGTTTTATGTAATTTTTCATCATAATGTTTGATACTGTTAATCTAATTAGACTCTGGAAAGCATAATGTTACTCAATGATAACGATGATTGTATTGGGTAACTTCATTTCATATATTGGGTAATCATTTATTTGGTAATCTAAATAAATAATGTATTTGGATAACAATGAGTATAAAACATGTATGTAAATTTTGACCCTATGTGATTTATTTTTACTACCAAGTAATGTAATCATATGGAAAAATATGAAATCCCATGAAACTACCAATTTATAATTTTTTAATTAGGTGAATTTATGAAAATAAAACACTAATTAAACCACCCAAATCAGTGGTGAACCACTTTCACAAGATCATTATTTAGTTATAGTTGAACGTGTATATAAGTGACCTATAATGAAGTTCATTTTATACTCATAGATGTTTTATTTCTATATTTGTGTGAATATTATAAGATTTTGATTATAAATTGCGATATATATCTATTAATAAGTAGTGTAATCATGTCAGTAGTACTTTATGTTTCAGTTAGTTTTATATGTTTACTTACAAGCCTTTAATTACAATATTATTTTTATTGATTTTCTTGTTCTATACGTTATTATTTAGTTAATACCCAATAAACACATTATAAATATTCTATGTTGTTATCTAAGAGTTTCAAATATCACACATGTTCGTGAAAACAGGTATGTCCAAAATTAATCATTCCTTGTGGTTCAACGTTTTTGTGTAGGGTTGAATCACTTCATTGTGATGATTGTATCAAATTCATTAATATATTAGTTAGTGATTGTATGAAATATTCCCTAAATATGTCTTCATTATACATTAGATGTACATGAGTGAAATGATATTGTATATATATATATATAATAACATACCTAACCCAATTGAGCATGTTATTTTATATAGGTTATTTTGGATTATTTAACAATGTTTCCTTATTTAATGGTTATCATGGAGTATAATATTTTGGATTATTTTAAAGGATATATATGGATAATATAGTGAGTAATTATGGAGTTTCGATATACATCATCTCTTACCGGGGTCATCATTTCCACATATTCATTTATCGTGGGATTCTATTTCTTTGATAAAATAATTTTTTCTTATAGACAATTATGTTTTCATAGATAATGTGTTAGGATGAATATATTATTTGTTTATTATAAGATATATTTTTAAAATTTTTATTTAATCTTTTCATAAAATGAAATGATTATATCATCGTTTTTTATTATAACAATAGTAATAAATCATATATTATAATTTATATGTTCAAGTAAATGTATGAGTGAAAATATATATATCTATTATGGTGGACCATGTTTGGTGAAACAATGACCTCTGGACTAGATGGGGTAATGTGGAAAACTTAGTTTGGGGTGATGATATTGTAGGTGATGAAGTTGTTCTAAGACCCTAAATGTTCATTTGATTAATCAATTTGGATACATCTGTTGATTGATATTGGTGATAATGTGTTCATGAATATTATTTCATGTCATGTGATAATACTCTTTGCATAAAGAAGTAAACTACCATTTGTTTTATTAAAACATTAAATGTGTGGATGTGTATTGAGGATGTATTAAATAAATTCTATCTACCACCAGTGATAAAGTATAAATGTAAAATATTCATAGTGTCCCCTATTAATTGGTATCATTATAGTATCCTCCATGTCCGTGATTTAAGAGGGTTGTATAAAGAAAAGAGATTTTTTTATATGTTTATAAAGATATATGATATAAATGATAATGTGGTAAGTGGTTCCTCATTCCCTTTGTTCTTATATTATAATGGAATGGTGTGTTTGATAGGTTTACAAGGTATTATAATATAAAATTGTGTATAATGTAACTTATGATTTTTTTAAATTTTTTTCGTATTGTTATGTTTCACAATTAATGATATTATTGAGGTTGTCTGTTTTTTTTCTTATTCATGAGTATCAGTAGTAGTGTTTTTCATGATTTAATGGTTTCATAGAGATTTTTTCAGAGTTTCATATATGTTCATTCCTACTAGGGTTTAGTTTTTTTCATGTGATTAAAATCCTTTAATAGGAAAATATTTCAGTGTCCATTATTTTCCAGGAACATTAATTTGGGATTAATGGGTGTTGGATGTTCCTTGACTGTCCAAGATGTGAATTTCTATAGTTGTGTTGTTTTATCTTTCATTTCACTTGTAATAATTTATAATTATAAGATAATTGTGTTTTATGGTCAAACCAGTTACCCTGAGAAGAGGAAGTACTTCTTTTATGGTAATCAGGATATGCTAAATTTGCTTACATCTTGATTTAAATGTTTTTCCAATGGGATGGGCTTAATATATTTAAAATAATTCCTATATATTAAATGGGTTTTTATAGTGTGGAGGTATTGATAATAAATTAATAAAAAAAATATTAAGATAATTTTACATTGAATATTTAACATTTTCATTTATGTAATATTGGTTGAATTAAGAAATGGATATCTAAGAATTATTACTCATGTTTATAGAATAGTGACATAACTGAGTTATTTATTTTATTAACATTATTGAGGGTATTGATTTGAAAAATGTTTGACCCCAACGATTCAATAAAATTCACTCTTTGTTTCCCATATTATCCAACATTGTGGAATCATCAGACACATCCCACTATGACCAATTATTTTCCCAAAATAATATTACACTATGAAATCATGAAAATCTCTACTAATATTTTATTTTATTTTAATACTTTCATATTAGTGGTATATAATTATATATTATTTTAATCATTTTAGTTATATATGGAATTTATCCTAATGAGAAAAAATAATTGTAATAAAATATGACATCCTCTAATATCATTCATACTTGTTAAATTCATTTCATCACGGTGATGCAAATAAGTTTTTTGGATTCATTGTTTTATATATCTGTTGTTATATTGAGGATTAATTACAAATCACAATCACATAAATGGCTCATACTTTTTCATTATGATGAAGTGTGATTCAAATTCTCAATACATGATTCATTTTTATGTATTATATTTCTATTCTTCTACATTTACATTTAATTTTTATTATATTATTATTTTGATTTTTATATCTAGGAATTTTGATACATAAATCAATGATTTTAAATGTATTAAAATTATTTAGTATAATATAGTCCAATAAATAATAGGTATTATTTTAGGCTCATGGTTCAGATGTATAATGGAAGTATGATTAAAAAGTTATTATTAATTTGATTTTCAATTCTGTTTAATATTGCTTGAAGTTGTATATGGGGTTATTAATTTTTCTATTTTTTGGGTAATCAATAAGGGATGATGGGGATTAAATATAATTTTATTATTATGTATTTGATTAGTTATGTGGGTTTTTTAGTAGTGGCATGGTTGGTTTTTATGGGATGTTGTTTTCCTGATTACTATTGTTTAGGTGATAGTATAGTAATGCTGGCAAAATACATTGGTTTCATGGTGATTTTTATTTGTTAGAGAACTATTATTGTGGATTACATTATATTATATCAATTTATTGGACTATAATGGGAAATAATTAAATTGTTAATGTATAAGGTTTTTAAATATATAAAATATGTTATTTATTGCAAAAAATGAAAAATGGGTTGAAATGATAAAGTGTTGAAATAAATAAATATAATGGATCATAAATGAATTAATAGTAACGGTAGATTAATAAATGTAACATGAATTATAAATGTAAATTATGAATATAAATTTTAAATTACTGATAAAAAAATTGATTTTTTTGTGTGATTCGCTATGGTGATGTTGGGGTCAGTTAAGTTAGGACTAGTTATGGCAATATTTTTTTGTGTGATTTATAAAGATTGAATTTAAATTTTCTATTTTAATTATTTAATGATTTTAAGATTTTTTATTTCCTTAGGATGATATTTTATATGTTATATTATCAAATAATAACATTTAGTTAATTTATATGCACTACCACACTTCTTTGTTAAACATATTGAATCCCATATTGGGGCGTTAGTTTTAGGTGTCCTCCCCAACATCAAGGTTGTATAGGAATGTTATTGTGGAATAATCCAACTTCCCCAATAATACATAAAAATTAGTATATTTTGAGAGGGATCATGATATATGGGATAGACATAATGGAATTATTTTTACACAGAGAGTGTGTGTGTGTGTTTCTGTACTTGTGGATTTATTTTGTGATTGTTATATGGATACATGTTCAGGTTCAAGAATAATCATATGATGGACATGGGTTTATGTCCATCATGTTAACACCAACCTATGGTGACTGGGATATGACGCGTGATTATAAATATTAATGCGGTGGTGGACATGTGGTTAGAGATATGGTTGTTTTGTGTGGTCATTTTTATGTAATGATTTGATAGGTAATGAATTACAAGATATATGTCATTAAGGTATGATAATGTGACTAAAAAGTCTCTAGTAGCTAAAGATGGTGCCTACATTTGGAAATTTTTATAAATACAAGGAGAATGGTCTTATGGACTAATTATTTTAGTAGTTTTGTAGAATAGTATATGTACATTATAATTATTATATATAGTAAATAACGTAAAAATAGTAATGGAAATCATATTTCATCCATTAACTCATTAAAAAAATACTTCATCATACAATGTGAATGGAAATAAATTAATGGTGCGATCGAATACATTTTAAGGGTTACGTAAAACCCAATATTATCATTGATGAATAAATTCTTATAATTTTTAAAAGTTATATAATTTTTAACACCCAATTTTGTTAAATCAATATCATTACTATCATTACTGTAGAAATACATCTTAAAAATGGAAAGGTAAATTACTGGAAACACATGAAAATTAAAAATTAAAATTAAAATTATATAAATATAAAGATAATATCATTGGAATAAGATAATTAATAGTAATAATATATTAATTATGAAAAATAAAAAAATAGTTAATTGAATCACATCACTTCATGAGGCGGTAGTTCATTGTATACAGAAGAAAAATTATCATATTTTCAATAGAATGGAATGTAAAAAAGGTATATGTGATATTATAATTCTTGTTATATTAAAATATTATTTAATTCATATTTATTTTTTAAATCCATCATTATATAAATCCTTTAATGGAAGTGATGGAAATAAAATTTATATTTATTTGTGTGGTCATAGTCTGATGTACAGAAGATCAATATTTTCAATTACAATTAGATTTATGTGTAGATATATAAATATTAATACAATGACAAAATAACATATTATTATAGGGTATAAAATATTGTTTTTATAATATCATGATAAAATAATATTTAAACGTTTTTGAAAAAGAAATATAATAAATTGGTTCATTAACGAAAATTTTGTTTGTGTTTCACTTCATACTATTGGTTTGTAAAAAAAGAAATCCTAATATGGAATTGTTGAAATGGTTGAAGATTTCAGATGTGACATGGTAGAAATATTTCCCAAACATTATTGTGGACATGTTAAGTGGACTTTTAAAACATTTATATTCCTATTATAACCCCCAATAACTTTTTTTTACCAAAATAATGATAAATGACTACATGTATAACTATTCATACACACCCCCATAATAAAGAGGTAATAATGTCCTTGCGTAAATAATATTTTAATTCGATATTTTATTTTAAAAATGGTGTTTCCTACATTCCATGTTTTCATATAGTGATTAAAATTAAATGGAAGAAAAATATAATGTATGTGGGAATTGTATTATTACCTATTATTCAACTATCATTCTCAAAATATTATGAGTAATACCTTATAAACAGATGTAGGTATTAGTTATTAAGAATATAATATGTTATATACATTTCTTCATCCATGTTGTGATTTATCAATATAATAATTACTAGATTATTCTAATAATATTATAATACAGTTTTTATAGTAAAACGAATCAGGAAGGGTTCATCAATGTAAGATAGATCATATTAAAATTCTATTTCACCATATTCATGTACAGGCTCCTCGTCTGTCATATACAATCTGAATAATGTTCTATTAAATACATGCCAACGAGCTCGTACACAAGTGTTAAGGGCTCCTACTTTCCATTAAGGAAACATGTGTTCAAAACTAGGTGGAGGTCAATTTCCGGGTTACTGTAACAGTACTGTATCAGAACTGTAGCAGGTACTGTTCGGTACTATAGCAGCCAGAACTATTCACCTGATTTGGGACTTTGGGCCACCGGTTTGGGCCTACAGGTATCCAGGGCCTTCGAGTCATCAAAGGCCTTCGGGCCACAGGGACTTTAGGTCACATAGACCACGAAGTAGCCCAGTTCACACAGAACAGGTATCAGAAGAGGATTAGAGAAACTTGAGTTGCAGCCACCAGATGCATAGCTAAACGGATTGGAAGAATGAGAGGGTATGGCAGCCTCCATCGGGACCAGGAACCGTGCAAATTTGTATGGGGAAATTCTAGCTGATCAGCAAGGAAATGCGGGGAGCTAGGTGAGAAATGATGCAGAAAGCTATGGAGGGACAGTTCAAGTGGGTTGGGCCTACAAGTCATGTATTGGCCTTGGTATTCCTCTAGGCCTTTGGGTCAGGTATTGTGGGTTTGTCGGGCCTTGTGCATTTGGCCTACAGGTCATGTATGTGTTCCCCTTAAAACCCTTATAAGGGGGATTATACATAATAAAAATAAAAATGAAGGCCTTCAGGACATTAAGGAAAATACATCAAGTACTTTTTAGAGACATTATTGGCTTTTCAATTGGTAATCCCTGGATATATTTAATTACATGTTTTTAAATTTTATGATTTACCTAGGACATAATTTCAAATTTGTTATCATACTTTATAAAACCCTTTAATATACACAGACTAATGAAAACACCGTCACAAACTTGTTATTCAAAATCCATCCTTTGATTATTAGCATTACTATTTTCCCAACATTAATCTATTTTATTGTGATCCCAAATAGCCATTACATTTTTTCAAATAAAAAATATCTGCAACTACAAGGTTCATAATAAAAACATCATCCCATCATGTTGGATCATGAAATATCATGACATATAATGATTCAGATGATGATATTTTAATACATAAATTGAATTTTTTTTTATTAAAAATATATATTAAAGGGTAATACTAATCCAACATAACATTATTTGTGATGTGAATATAGACTCAACATGTGACCACATATTTGTATTTTACACGTGGTCATTAAATTAGTGTAAGGATGGTTGGATGTGCTCAATGATAACTCAGAATAAACATCGTTCTTTTGACTATTCAAGTAGTTCAATGTAAAATGGGGATTACTATTTGATATGATTGATTGAAGTGCACTGATACGTCATACAATATCAGTAATATAGATCATTATGTAGATATTATGTATAAAAATTTAATTAATAGATAGAAAAATATGCATATTTTTTAATGATAACAATGATAACACAAATTAAAAAAAAATTTGTAAGAGTTGTTGGATCTTCTATAAATTTAAATAGTATTTTCATCCAACTTCAACACAAGAATATGATTATTTTTCATGAATCTAGTAAGATGATTTATCATATATTTCAATTACAAAAACCAATAACAGAAAATTAGTAATGTACTACTTCATTTTATCACATGAAAAATGACATATTCAATCTCAATACATATATATGATATAGTATTGTATTGATAATTTTTATCTCTTAGCATCATCCAAAAATTCCATTTTTGTCTAAGGTAATGATAAAGAACATAAAATGATTCAAAATATTTTCAAATTATTTATATAAACAATTTCTTCTTAATTTCTTTCATTTATTTCAATAATTTCATTCTAATATATTTATTCATAACACTGATAAAATTTTATATTTTCAATTTATTCTGGATTCTAAAAAAAATTAATAATAAGTGAAGTATATCATTCCATAATAATTAATATATTCATCATTATATTATAAATTATCATACGATACCTCTCAATCTACATTTGTGGCATAACCACCTGATCATTTCAACAGAATAAATCTGTAACCATATTTTATTTATATACGTGTCCTTTTATCGAGAAATCATATTATTTGATTAGGTAGATCCATAACCAATGCATATTATTGATCAATATATTTAAAAATTTTTATTTTAGTGTTTTATGATATGTATATATCAATCATATATCAATAAATATATATCATCTCTATATCAAGAAAGTAATTAAATTATATCCTCCAGGAATAGATCATGGTATTAATAGTAAAGTAAATGAGTTATCAATTGTCATATTGAAAATGAAATAAATTTATAAATTTATATTATTACATAAAAATTCCAATTCTTCAATTTATAACTTTAATCAAGAAACTATAATTTTTATATGTTAGAGTAAAAATTTGATCATTGACTAATTTCATTTCTATGTAAGACAAACACTTTTCACATTCTGAAGTCTTAACTAACATAATAGAATTACATATAATTTTTATTAATGTGTTATCTGAATGAGAAAAATTATTAATGTTATATATTCACTAATAAACCAATCAAATGGAACTACATACCTAGATTTTGGTAGTTATATTAGGCAATTATATGAATTAATTTTTTATATGATAAAATAGTATTTAATCCTTGGAGACAATATGAAAGAGAAAAAATTCATATTTTGAAAAGAAATCACACAATAAATTTACTATAAAAACGATACTTTTTAATGTTTCAATAATCAAATACATGTGATCATCATCATCCTCATATATATTTAATTACACTAAGATATAATCAATGAATACAATAAAAAACAAGCTTCATATTCCAAAAAAACAATTTTTTATATATCCATAACAATTCATCATAATTCAATCTAAATTTAATTAAAATATAGTTGTAATATACAAATCTCAAATGAAATTACACTATCAAGGTGAATTCCATATTGAATATTAAATTGAGGATAACCATAACATTATTTATTAATTGAAAAATATTAGACCCTTTGAAGTTTATCATATATATCATCAATGTGAGGAAGACTAATGATTTTATTTATCAAATTAAAATTTATTTCCCTATAATAATTTTACAACCACATGGATCTAAATTTCTTATTCAAAAAGAGAACATATGGTCACCATCGTGAAACACTATTAAACAAATATCTTATTAAACAATTTATCTACGTTTTTTTCATTTCAATTAATTCCATAGTGTTTATTATTTAGGGAGTCATTTAAATTTGCCTATAATTAGTGATTAATTCTATATAAAATTCAACTTAATGATATAGGGGTGTCTAATTAATTACTCAGGAAATATATCAATGAATTAATTTCCAATATGTGTGTTATTTTATTATTTCCACCACTATGCGTAGATTGTTTCTTTTCTTTTTATATAATAACAATGTCCAATAAAGCTTCATGAGGTGGATATAGACATGTATCTATAGATCATGTGTCTATTAATAATATAATGATGTCCACAGCTTCATCATGAATAATATATTTTCTTATTAATACAACATATTTATGCAACATATTTTAGAAATTTTTACATAACCTGGATTAATTCAATGTAAAGCACTAGAATGATATAAATTTTTGAAAATAAATACTTTTTATGTGTAATAATGAAGACACATTAGAAATACCTATTTGTAGTGATACATCAACAATGTGTTTTTATGATAACATTATTTTCCATGGGATTGGGGAAAAATTTCATTAAAAAAATTTGAATTATATAATAGAGGTGAGTATCTATAATAAAAATAATAATTATCCATTTTTGTAGATAGGATTAATGTAAATTACACCTCAAAAATGGGATCATAAAACATATGTTTAGGGATACATTACATAGCACTCACAAGTTGGAAATTTCATTATTATCTTCTAATTTTTTGACAATTCCATTTGTTCTTACTTCTAATTCAACTTATGATTTTATGGATTTTCCTTGAACATGTACGATCATGAGAAATCCATTTCCATTTAATGTATAATAAAACAATTTAATTACATAAAAAAATTATTGAAAATCACATATTAGAGACAATGGTTTTTAACATAAAACAAATCATTCTTATTTTACTACGTGTCACTTTTTTAATCCATAACATACATAGAAAACGTGTAATGATATCTTATTAAATAAAGAATCATTTTTCTTTAATTTTATTATGTCCATGAAAATTTCCTATATTTATTTTTGATTTTATTGGGGGTAATATTTTAAAAATAATACATCCTTAATATATTATGATTCTATGAGGTCTATTTTATTATCCCCCGTAGTATTCATGATAAACCTCCTATATTTTTCGACATACCCAATGGTAAAATACGAAAAAAGAATACCATTTTCATATTCAATTTATCTATAAGAAATAAATACAATCTATAAATAATTAATCCATTACTCATGGAGAATTAGATATGTTTTACTAAGAAATGATGATGGATTCTTCCCATGAAGCACTCCAATATATGATAATATCACAGACGAATATGTATCTACATCCAATATTTTTTCTATCCTATTTAAGAAACTGAAATATATACATTATCATATCTATTTAAATATTAGTTTAATTGGCTTTCAAATGATGGAAATCACTACATTGGTTATAAATTTTGATGCCCTACTGACTCCTATGTATAATTTGTCTATAATGTAATATACTAGTTCATCTAATATAGTTATGAATTAGAAAT
This sequence comes from Viscum album, assembly GCA_963277665.1. Taxonomy (NCBI): domain Eukaryota; kingdom Viridiplantae; phylum Streptophyta; class Magnoliopsida; order Santalales; family Viscaceae; genus Viscum; species Viscum album. The sequence continues at coordinate 17,528 of CAUJRU010002981.1, forward strand.
TATAATGTACAATTATAAATATAGTTAAAAAATAACGTGTATTATAAATTTTGGGTTTTTATATATCATAATCATAAAAATGGTTTCTTTGGGGTTGATTTCACATTTATACCCTTAATAATTTCTTATAAAAGAAATTTTCATCATCATAAATATATCAGTTGGGAGTGAAAATTTTTGTGTGATGTAAAGCCTATTTTCTTGCATCAAAGGATATTTGGGTAAATAAAAATACTCTGTTTATAGAGTTAACTATAAGGAATATTTGTACTAAATCCAAATACATATGTAGTATCTAAATATATATGTATTTTTTTGGAACCCCACATATTGTCTTCCTCACTAATACATTAGGATCATGTTCTATACATACAGTAAAATTATATCATATTAATATGTTCTTAATATATTATTTATATAATCTATATAATAAGGATTCAATAAAACATCATCAAATATGAATCATAACTACCTGAACTCTGATTTCCAAAATCTGGTAGTAACATTATTACATTAGAATAGATAGAAGGGTTCAAATCATAATGTTCCTGTTAGTTTAGTGGTTTTGAAAACCAGATATAAACATTTAATCAAGTTTCTATTGTAAATAATTTTAAAATCATTGTAATGAACCAAATTTGGAATCCTTGAACCCATTTTAAGATTCATACTTTATATAATTATGAAATTAATTAAAAAATGGGTGAGCTGAAATTCCTACTTGGGGTGACATATATAGGTAGAATATCATGTATAAATAAATACAAATCAATTCGATGAGGAAAATAATTAAACATATAGTACATTTATGTAGTAACATGGATATCATTATTGGTAAAGTAATAATCATTATGAAAAAGTAAATAACTAAAAACCCATGTTATTTAATCCATAAACAAATAATCAAATGCTTCTAGAGAAAATTTCGTTGAGAAACTGTCTGGGATAGTTATAGTAAATAAATTATAAATGAAGGAAATTTTTATTTTTTTGTTCTTATGATATCTGTAATCCAAATGCCTACGCTATCATTTCCATAGACAATATAGTTTAATAAAACTAGGGAAAAACACATTATATTTGGTAAAATGATTTGTGTAAAGACCCCAAAATTCCATTCAATTTTTTTGATTATATTAGAACTTTTTGAGTCCGAAAAAATTAACAGCACGTGATTCTGAGGCCGGGTGATCCTATAATGAATTTCTATACTTTTTTAGCTTTGTTTAATAATCGTGCAAGCTGGTTTTTGCATCTTTTGAACCAGTGCTCAAAATTGAAATCTGAGGGCACTGTTGAACTCACATCACCATAATTAATTTTATGAGAACTTCACATCGACAGTATTTGGTCAATGGTGAAAGTTAGTTTATGAGTTTCTCATGGAAATAAATATAAAATAATGAATAACTTTTATTTTATTTTTAAGGAAACCTCTATACAAGGTTTATGGAGGTGGGGACCACCCAACCTAAAAAAACCCAAATTTAATTCTAGTGGTGGGATCCACCCTAACCCTCTTTAATGAGAGAAATCCTTTCAATCACCTTTTAATTAATTGAGTCATCTATAATTAACTAACGGTGTCGTCATTTAATTAAGCCAACTAAAATTAATTAAATGTGACAACATTTAATTATGCCAACAGAAATTAATCTGTTAAATATATTTTCATTTATATTGGTACCTCAGTACCTTTGACATGGTTGGGGGTTGGTAAAGTAGAAGGGGAGAACATAGGGTAATTGTGGAGGATCATTTTCTTCAATGAAGAACACCTCCCTGACGATGATCATTCTCCAATGAAGAACGTGTCATCTCCAATGAGGGACATCATCAACGATGAAAAATCTACATTCATCCATCCCTCATCACCGACGTCAAAAATTATTTGATGTAGGTGTGTGATTTTTAATAATTATCATTAATTTACTTTCACGTTGAATCTCCTCCCCTGAACTTCTTACTACCGCTCTAACGTGGAGGGTACGATCCAAACAAACATGGCCCGACCTCTTAGAAAATCATTGTGATTCTAGATTTTTTCATACTGATGGAGGAATATGGTGACCGAAACTGGTGGGGATCATGAAATGTGGTCAGCACTTCGGCTAGTCGTGATCAAGGCGGTGGCACGTCCGTGCCACGGGAGAAGAGACATGGCCCGTCGGCCGCTGCAGAGCATGGGTGGTGGACGGCGGTGGCCGACCGCATGGAGGGGCAGTGTCACGCGTCTGCATAGCCTGACGATGAAGATACATAGCCTTGTCCAGCAGCAGCGAGGAAAAGAGTGGACATCTCGACACATGTCGTCGGTGAAGGCACGACGTGCGATCATGTCGGGTGGAGGAGGATGGTTGGACGATCGGCTAGCCGCGAGCCGAGTGGATGCCACACCACAGGCCGCCACACCACGGGCCACCGCACCATGGGCCGCCCAATGCAGGTGGGGCCTACCCATGCCGGCGGGTAGGTCCGGAACCCATGAGTCAGGTCGGATCATGAAGGACAGGTCTGGTTAGGCCGGTCTGACTGGGTCAGACCAGACCCCACCCACATCGACCCCTTTTTTTATTTCGACAATATCTTTTTCTACGAGAATCCATTTGACGAACCTTCTTTGGATTCAGAAAAAATGGATCTATATGGTCCTTATGGTTTACCACACTTGGGTTTTGGATAAAGTTGGGGGTACGGTTGGTTTGGATCGAGCACGAATCCAACCGGGCCATCGGGACTAAAATGCTAAAAACATATAGACCGATTGTCCAATTTAATCACCATCTATTTCGTTGAGTCCCTTTTTAGGTGGAGGTCCTTTGGGATAACTCTTTGTGGGACTTTGTTGTAGTTGGAATATCAACCTGTGGCTTGAGGAGATGACCCTCCTGGAATCAAGCGATATTGGTGTGGGATCCCTGTAGTTAGCTGTAACATGAGAACATGATCCTATGTGAGTCTGTTCTTGGGATCTTTTGTGGGTTGGTGTACAAGAGTATCATGTGGATCTGCTCTAGGAATACACATTGGAATACTCCAGGATCCTATGTGGGTCTGCTGTATTAGAATCATATGTGGGCTTGATGTTGTAATAAGATCCTATGTGGATCTGATGATGTACTATGACCCTATGAGGGTCTGGTGATTTCGGATCCTAGGTGGGTCTGATGATTTTGGATCCTACATGGGTCTGCCTCTTAAAAGAGTAAGATGATTACTTGGTTTCATATAATCTTCTCTACTATTATACCCAATTCATACCTGGTGTGAGCTGATTCATTACCATTATTGTATTTTTATGTGTGGTTTACCTATGTGGTACTTACCTTCGTGATGATATCATTGTTTTATTCTAATACGTGTCCTACCTTTGTGGTGCATACCTTCATGGTGATACCATTTTTTTATTCATCAGTGTGGCACACCTTTATTGTAAGTACCTTCATGGTAATCTTTCCTTTGTGGAACTATTGTACTTTTGGCTAAGGAGTCGTGCCTCGTGTTTCCTCATGAATGATATGGGTAATATTTGATGACATAGGTATATATATGAGCATATACCTTATTAGGGTTCTCACTAGTTTACATGATTTTTGGTTTGTCATCTGCGGATTTTGGGAGTCCTTGAGGGTCTCAGGGTCCCTACTGAGTATCATTATACTCACCCAACACAATAATTGACCACACATTATTGTGTTTGATGTAGGCGATGGATAGGACAGACTGGTGACGATGGTACTAGGACTCGAGGAAGCTCGGTGGGGGACTATAGATGAGGCAATCTACAAAGACGACCATTCGATAGTTGTACCTACACTTCAGGTAGGATCCTTGGTGGGTATTCACCTGATCAGTTCAGCTTACTTGTACATTCCAGGTTTCATGTACTTTCCAATGAGGATTGTATTCTGGCCCCTATTACTTAAAGTACTTACTCTTTCTACTCTTCAGTTTACTCATGTATGTATCATGTTTTGTGCATGGTTGCGTGAGTTCACAGGTTATAAAGGCAAATCCTTTCTAGTTTTATGGAATACACCTTTGGTGGTAGTTTCCAGCCCCTGGACTATGGAAGGAGGGATTGGGGTAGTCACACCACAGGCCCCGGGGGACGAGTCATGAAAAATTGGAATTAGAGGAGTCAGTTCTATCGAAGAACATTGGAATCTTATCTTTTTAACTGAAATAGTGTCCTATGTATTGAGTGTCATTATCAGTTTAGGGAATCCAGTGTTGGTGCGGTGGCTGACGTATCTATACACCAGGACCCATACATCTGATTTGTAACTTAGTGCATGAAAACAATGATTGCATGTGTGTTTTGAATGATTTTTTTTGAACTCTTCGAGTCACCTCACCAGGTATAACTTATTGACTATGGAACACCTATTTCTTTTCAGGATGCCTCCACATAAACCACCAGATAGGGTTTTGAGTATATTATGTGAAGACATCCCACTAAGAGAGAATGCATTGGTGCATGACCTTCTTTTAGTAGAGGCACCAGTGGAGGAACCAATGGTACCATTACCCATTGGTTCACTGATGCCACTAGCCCTTGTAGAAGAGGGTCAACACTGCTTGAGTGCAGTTCATGATTTCCAATGCTAGAGGTCACCATGGTTCTGGGGCGAGACAGACCCAGAGGAGGCTGAGGATTGGCTGGAGGCTGTGGTGAGAGTCATCTGACTAGTAGGGACACCAGCTGATCTCATGGTGAATCATGCTAACAGTAATTTATTGAACTAGTCTTGTGAGGAGAAGGCAATGTTACACATGCGGTGGGAATGTTCACATCGCTCAAGACTATTCGACCCACCATACGGATGATCAGAAGATGGTTGATGGACCGTCTAGGCAGAGACAGAGGTTCGCATGGAGAAGGCAGACATGCCAGAGGAGGTGGTCGGGCTGCTGCGGTGGGAGAAAGTTCGAGTTGTTACTGCCACCACTACCTGGTGGTCCACCCCAACCACAGGGAGCAGGTGGACATGGGTGAGCTTATCTCCAGGAAGCTGAGGCCTATGAACATGGTGCTCTGGAGATGATACGAGGTTCAATCAGTGTCTACTCCACCATAGATGCAGTACATATAAACACAGGTTCCAGTCATTCTATTATTTCCACTGCCATCTATCTTATCTCGTATATTCCAATGGAGTTTTTTGATCGATCTTTACATCTAGAGACCCCTACATGATAGAATTCAATAATTACACTCTTGATGATAGTGTGAGCTTACTCTTGGAGTTGTGAGCATCAGTTGGGATCTTCTAGTAGCAGCATCGAGGCCTCATGACATCATCTTGGGTATGGACTGGTTATCAACATTCCATGCCCAGATTGACTTTTAGGCACAATGTGTGGTGTGTCCGCATGGATGGGAGTAGTGTTTCCTTCACTGGAGATATGGGAGCCTTTTCAGGGAAGGATGGACATAACTGGAGGAGGGTGCATCCAATCACTCATCAGTTGGCCAGCCTTACCCCTAGAGCGGTAGATATGGATAGTCCGATTTATCCTATAGTGGGGGGTAATTATGTGGATTTCTTCCTTGATTATGTTTTGGGTCTACCACCTTGTATAGATGTGGACTTTCACATTGACTTGTACCCGGGGATGGCAGCGATATCTACACAACCATATTGGATGGATCCCACGAAGCTTCACGAGCTATGGGTACAACTTGAGGACTTGTAGAAAAAAGGATTCATCTAACCCAATGTTTCTATATTGGCTGCCCCAATTTTGCTACCAAGATGGAAGATGGGATCTTGAGTCTTTTTGTTGACTATCTGGGCCTGAACCAGGTGAACGTGAAGATCAAGTACCCACATCCATTGATTTATGACCGCATTGATCATTTGTAGGAAGGACGGTGGTTCTAAAACATAGATCTCAGATAAGGCTATCACCAGCTCAGAGTACGAGATGAGGATGTGTAGATGACTAGTTTCAGATTTTGGTATGTCCACTACAAGTTCATGGTTTTGTCATTCGGTGTGACTAATGATCCAGCAGTGTTCATGGGACACATGAATAGGTTCTTCCAGCCATACCATGATCGGTTTGTTGTTGTCTTCATTGACGACATTTTAATCTACTCAATAAGAACCCAACCATAAACATTATATAATATTTAATTATATTAATAATTCACAATGAGGATCTATTCAGGTATATAGTTTTAGAAAATTTGTCATTACATTTACATAACAACATGAATAATACATGTAGACAATTCTACGCAGTATCCATTTTATATAAAATTATAACTTTTGAAAAATTGAGTATTATCTAGTTCCATGTTTTAGACACCTAAATTTTTCATGATCCCATCCTTGACCCTTTAACAGATTATGTCCAGTGAAAAACAATTATGAAAAACATGGGATGTGCATAAAAAGATCAGTAATGGTTATAAAACTACTAAAGATAAAATTAGTTCATAAATACATATAATACATGAACTATTTTACATACCTCATGAAATAATATGATTTTATGAATAACACATATAAATCATAAATCATAAAGGTAACTTGTGGAATCCATAACATACTTACATTGTATAAATCACTTCTACATAGGGAGCTACTTTGGAATACCCATCATAGTATATTCCCTAAATCTCTCTGGAGAAACATTCACGTTATCCTCCGTCATGTTACCAAATTCATTGGAGAGCTATCTCGGTCTCACCCACCCTAGGATTATCACGTTAGCACCCATATAAATAAATAATTCGAATGAACCATAACATTATCATAACATATAACATAAGAATAAATTAATGATAATATTTCTGAATTGTAATAACAAAATATCATTTCAAGATAATGAAATAATAAATCAATTCTCAAAATCATTTTCAATACCAAAATATGTAATAAAAGTATATGGTGTTTATTTTTCGTTTTAAATACATTATATCTTGTTATGGATTCCAAAGATCAAATAATACTCGTGGCGGCGGAAAGGTCTTTGTCACCACTTATGTAAAAAAAACACTCCTTTTTGTCATTTAGTAAAACACTTAATATAAAAAGAATCCATTTGAATGAAATGAAATGTAAAAGGGGTTTATACAACATATAAAATAATGTTGTTTATAAAACTAAATATGCCTCAATGAAAGGAGATTGGGATGAAGTCCCATACCTCGTGTCCGAGTTGACTTGATCATTAATTTATCTCTAGAATAATAAACTGAAGTTAATTTCTATTTCCTTAAGAACCTTTTTCAAGTTTATATTTCCATTAATATAACTTATTGCCCAGTTATAAACATTATGTAATCATTTATGTTAATAAGAATCATTTTGTCGATATTTAGTACTTCAATAAAAAATGGACACTGTTGGTTTGAGTGGATAATCAAGATGTGGGTTAATTGAGTTCTAATTAAAACATTATATTTAAAATATTTATATTGAAATCCCCAAATTTATATAACAAGATAAACTATAGAGAATTTTTAATACAGTACATGTTCATTTAGGTTCAAAAGAGATTGATTAGTTCTCAGTTAATCTAATCATATGATTATAATACCATTTGAAACAAACATATTTTTTTACAATAAATACAAACACATTAAAATTGAACTATCTGAGTAACATTGAAATAGATTTATATTTAAAGTACATAGAAGCAGAATATTCGAAATAGTTTTAAATAAAATAAGCATGCACAAAAGATTTAACCAAGAGGTTTAGTCTCAAGATGAGAAATATTCCTCTCAAACTGTTTATATAAATCATTGATCCACACCCTGGATTGAGGATTACAACATTACTCAGACTGTCCAGGTTCTCAGACCTCTACCACAATTCTACGTGGGAAAGCAATAATAAAAACAACTCACAGGATGTCTGTTTCCTCATACCTCTACCACTATCCACAGTGGGATACAAGAGTGTAAGGGAAAGATTGAGTGAGGATTTAAAAGTCCTCCAGTTCAAAATTGGAGTCAGTGAGTGTTCAGATATAGAGAATCACACAATGCTCACAATTTAAAGAAAATGATGGTCATAGTCGAGAAAGAATATAGAGATGAGTTTATAATTCTCGTGAGTGATGTCAATGCATTTCTGGACTCTTTTGTATTGGATCACAAGAAGCATTACGTCCTTTTCTAGAAGTTGTGTGGAAAATTGAGTGTCGTGATTCTGCTTGTGTTCTCTATGAGGTTCAGTCGAGTAAAGATGTTCTTTAGGCTTTAAATATGCTTTTTATGTGCTTAGACGTATCTAGTTTCATGCAGAGAGCCTTTCTTCTAAAATTTCCATCAAGTATGTTCTTCGTTATTTTTATCACATCCTTATTGTTTTTTGGTATTGTGATCTTTGATTCTTGGTCACACTTCACTTTTAACTTGGGATGCATGTGTTGGAGCCGACATGTTGCATGTTTTCACCATCGCATACCTCGTACTATCTAATGATATGCTTACAATGAAACATTAATTATTTTAGTGCATTAATGTCATCAAATATGACAGTTAAAAATGAAAATGAAAATGAATAAGTAGTTTAAGTAATGATTTCACAGTAAGTCATGGAAACAGTGTCTCCTACACACAATGTCTAGGTTGATCACGGTGTCTGAGTGTCACGATGTCTCATGGTCACAGTGTCTTGTTCATGGTGTCATGCTTCATGGTGTCTAGCTTCACAGTGTCTGGCTTCACGGTGTCTGGCATCATAGTATCAGAAGTACATAGCCATTGGCAGACTCACGATGTCTTAGACATTCCAAATTAACTATGTGAACACTTAAATAATGATAACAATAGAAAGGACTAGACTTAAGAATTTGTTAAAGAAGGTAGTCTGAGAGTAGATTAAAGGTAGTATAAAGTATGTAAACTGAATATAGATCAATTTAGATATGGAATGGCTCTACATAAAGTATAAGAAAAAAATAGATATAAATACACATGATCTAGATTTAATAAGATGTAGAATGATTAATATATGATTAAAGAAGATTTCTGATCAATAGAACATGATTAAAGCATGATAAGTCCAACAATATCCCCCATATTGATGATCAAAAATCATATACATTTAATGTGCATATTAGTTTCAACCATAAATACAAATATCTAACATAATATATAGAAACATCTCCCCCCTTTTGGGATTATCAAAAAGATGAACTAAGAAAGGGAAAAAAGATTCACAATCCATTAAGAGAAAATATGGAATAGTACACAACAATATTAATACAAAAACAATAGCATCCATATCAAAAAGAGTAAACACTGTTCTTCTTCAAGGGATGGCCTTCTCTTTTCCTTTTTCCATAGCAGAAGAAGAAGCCATATGTTTAGTGGTTCAGATAGAAGAAGGAAGAGATGTGGTTGATAAAGAGGGTAAAGGAAGGCCTTCAAATACTGTGGGGATCCAAGGTAGGAGCCGTAGAAGATCTATGCAGTTTCTAATCAAGAATCACATGCCTGATCTGACTGAGTGCTTGGCCTACATACATGGTGTTTGAGGCTAGGGAATAGGTGATGGTACACAGCCCTAGTATGAGAGGTGCAGCCACTAGAGAAACAATGGTTGTACTCTGAACATGAAGATAGGGCTGGAGGAGTTTGATGAAATCTATAATGATCTCTCCACTCTACTGCATGGACTTCTCAAATTCTTCATTATTCTCCATAAACATTTCCAACAAACAAGTGAACACTTTGAGTTTCTGGACATGGTTCCTGAAATCTAGAGTCACAGGAGGAATCCATAGATTTTCTACCAGGTATTTGAAATGGTTTATCATAACAGTCTGGTAGAAAATTCTATTAAAGTAGATATCCACATTCTTGGAAATCTCTTACTGAGCATCATTTGAAATTTTTTAGTGGATTTGTACTATGTCAAGAACTCTATCACAGTTTTTTACTACTTTTGATAAAGAAGCCACATTAAAGCCACTAAAGTTATTTTGATGCTCTTCTTTAACTATCGATCTTAGATGATCACTATTCAAGGAAGGATTAGAGGATTTACTAGATTCTTTGACAGATGTGGCCAGGAATTTTAGTTGATTCAGCACCTTTAGAAGTCATCCCTTGTACTCATTAGTTATTTTATTGAGGATGGAAACAAGATCTTTTATTTCCTTCATAATTTTCATGTTCCTTTCAGTAATATTTTCATCTATGGATGCAAGATAAGTTTTAATCTGAGACACACCAACTTGTGGGATTTGAGCATCAACTAATTCTACATGAGGAGCAATATATTAATATCTCGAATGAAGCTTTCTATGAATGTATTCAACTGTACTTATTAAGGACACAACTTTATTAATGAGCAGTCTATTTTCAACTCTTACCTCATGAATCTCACGGAGAATCTTAGGTTGTATTTTCCAACTAATCTTTTCCAAAAATATTGAGGCATCTATCTCACTTAAATTTTTCATAGGAAGAGGTTGGGTATTCATGAGTTTCTCTAATACAGATAAGAGAGTATCTCCAAATTATTTCAGATCATTTTTACTCACAAAGGATGGTTGTTCAGATAAGGGTTCATGAGTTGGAATGTGTACAAGTTCATGTTCAGGTTCCATCTAATGTAAAAATATTAAGATTGATTTTAACTGAAATAGGGAGGAAATATCATGATCGGTTGTAGTAACCTGCTGAGACTCACTCACATCATAGAAACTATGAAATTTAAACTAAATGTTTACATGACATGGCTAAATTGGATGTGAGGCATCAGCAGATTCAAGATTTTTTGTTTGATCCACCTCAACAGGTGCCTCCTTCTCATGACTAAGGGACTTATGATTTTGGTCTGAATCAACATACTCATCTCTATGTTCCTCACTAATTTCCTCTCTAGAAAGCTGAAAAGATACCTCCATCCATTCTTCAGTAGATGGAATGATTTCAGGAATAGATTATTCCATAGGGAGTTCCTCAAGATTGGCCTCTTGCATAATAAGTAACTCTTCCACTATAGTCTCTTCTATTGAAGGCCCTTCCATTGTAGGCTCTTCCATGGTATGGTTTTTTGAGTCATTGGAAACTGATTCTATTACAGCCTCAGGTTGAGTTTCCAAACTAACAGCTTCTTCAGGGGAAGGATCTTCTTCTTCAAGAGATGCATGAGAAATAGTAGTTCTATCTTTCTCAAAAACAATAGCCTCATTAGGTGGCACTATAGCATGTTCTTCCTCTTCTTCAGAGAACTCAACAAGATCATCATGTTCCAGACTAGGATCAGAAATGTCCTTCAGTATTGAGGGATAATCCACAGGATTGAATTTTTCATAAACCATATCATTGTGTTCCACCCATTCCATTTTTCAAGGATTCCAGTTTATCTTCATTCTCTTGAAGGTAGATTTTGATATATTGTACTAATAGTCCATTATTACTTCCTCATTATGTCCAACCAAACCTTTTGGAAGAAGCATGGTAGATATAAGCTGATAGTAGAATAGATAGGTGGACTTGGATGTGACATTGATCAACTCACACATGTGGTGAATGATATACTTGCACAGGTTGATCTAATGTCCATTTTTCATGAGGTGAGTCAAAACACATTTTGATACTTTAACACAACTAAATATCCTTTTTCATGGACAATCCAAATTCTGTACAAACATAAAAAAATCCTTATTTCTCCATCAAATTCGGCAGCGATGGAACTTCTTTGGGTTCCATTTCCAATTAGGTTTTTCAGAGCATCTTCCAAATCAATGAAATTGGTTGATGGTGGAGGTCCTCTTTGATAATCATCACAAATAACCTCATGAGGTATCCTAAGGAATGCATCACATATCCTCAAAGAGAATGAACATATCTGTCCATTGACCCGGATCTTTACAAGTAAACATTCACCAGAATCAAATGAGAATAGTATGTACTAGTAAAATTGAGCCACTAACCTAGGATAGATAGCTCTATCCTCCTTCGAGAACCATTCCAACCAACATTGTTTTTCTTACACTTTGAGTACCAGAAACTTACAAGACAAAATCCACTTAGGGAAAATTTCTTTTTCAGGTACACAACTTCAGTTTACTTGATTCATATTTAATGGCCCATTAGGTATCAACATAGGTTCAATATTCTTCTTTTTGGAGTTATGATTCTCAGGTGTTGATGATGATGGATTATTAATCCTTGGCATTCAATGACAGTTCGAGTGCGATAATGGTTTCAAGGATAATGAAAATTTCAAAAAGAGTATGTAGAAGAAATCTCAAGTGAAGAATCGAGGGATACATTCTTTGTTTTATCATCTATGAATACCAATCTTCGCTAAAATAAAAACGCCGTAAAATAAAAGAGGTGAAATAATAATTACCGTGATACGTGTTTAAAGAAAAACATAATGAATTTTTTTACGGTGAGACTGTGCGAGTTCATTACGGTTATACAGTGAGTGAGTTTCACAGTGAGACTGTGAGTGAGTTTCTTGGTGAGATAGTGGGTGAGATTCAGGTTGAGATAGTGACTGAGTTTCCTGGAGATACAGAGTGTGTATTTTTCAGTGTGCATTACGGCGAGACAGTAAGCGTCAGATCGTATGTAAAAAATGGTAACAGTGAGACTGTAAACATAAAACATTATGGTGAGACTGTAAACATGATAAAAATTAACTGAGAAAATGTAATCATGAAACATTAAAGTATAACACAGTAAGATATCTCGTAGAAAAACTTGAAATAGTAACATGTAAGGTCGCTATAGGAGATTTATCTTGTCTAGTTCATGTATGATGTAGTCTATTCTCTCAAAATTTTATGTTTTAGTAAATATATCAGCAAGTTGATGTTCAGTACCAATTAATTTCAAAGGGATATCACCTTTTTGATAATGATATCTCAAAAAGAGATGTATTACATCATTATGCTTTATATTAGAATGTGAAACTGGATTCTTTGAGATGTTAATATCACTTGTGTTGTCACAATTTATACATACATGTCTGAATTGATATCCACAATCTAGTAATGAGTGTTTCATCTACAAAATTCATGTGCAATAACTTCCAGCAACTATGTATTTAGCTTCTGCAGCAAATAATGCAACAAAATTTTTTTTCTTACTACACCATGATATTAGTGACTTGCCTAAAAGGTGACATGTTCCAGAAGTTCTCTTTCTATCTAACTTACAACCACCAATGTCATCATAAGAATAACTTAGTAACTCAAAAGTTTTTCCATCAGGACAAAACATTCCTAGGTTAGGTGTATGCCTGAGGTATTGGATAATTTCCTTTAAAGTATTTAAATGAGATTCCTTAGGGGTTTCGTGAAAATGATCACACATACACACACAAAAAATAATGTCAGGACGACTAGTAGTTAAGTAAAGTAAACATCCAATCATCCCTCTATAAGTAGTTTTATCAACAGATTTTCCATCTTCATGAAGATCCAACATACAAGTGGGGCTCATGGGAGTGTCACTACTATTAGTGCTATCCAATCCAAAATTCTTTAGAAGATCCTTTGTATATTTACTTTGATTTAAAATGATACCATTTTCATTTTGAAAAATTGAAATCCAAGAAAATATTCGGGTTAGCCCATTAAATTCATTTCAAATTCGTTTTACATCATTTTAGAAAAATGAACACATAAATAATTTTTCGAACATCCAAAAATAATATCATCTATAGAAATTTGAAAAAATAAAATATCATTATAAATTCATTTTATAAAAAGAGTAGGATCAGATCTCTTTTTTTTATCATTTAGAAATAAAAAAAGCACTTAATTTGTCATACCAAGATCTTGGAGATTTCTATATCCCATATAATGCTTTTGATAGTTTAAAATTATGATTTGGAAAATGAGGGAATGTAAATCTAGGGGGTTGTTCAAAAAAACATCATCAACTATATACCATTTAGGAATGCACTCATAACATTCATTTAATATAGCTTGAAATTCAGATGTGCATCATAGGCAAGTAGGATCCTGATAGCTTCACGTCTGTCTACTGGTACAAAGATATCTTCATAGTAAATTCTATCTTCTTGACTATAGCCTTGAGAAACAAGTCTATCCATGTTTCTAACTATATTACCAGCATTATCATCTTTATTCTTAAGGTCTGATTTAGTGCCTATTGTTAAAGTGTCTTTATGTCTGTCAACTAATTCCCTGACATTGTTTCATTAAAATTGATTTCACTCTTCCTGCATAGCCATCACCCAAAATTCTTCATTGATTGCATAATGGATATTTTTAGGTTTATGATGTGAAAGAAAAGCTTAATGTTCAACCTGATTTCATATAGAAGCTCTAGTCTATGTCCCTCTATATAAATCTCTTACTAAAATATCTAAATGATTGTTTCTATGGTCCTATTTTGTCTAGAAAATATAGGTCTAGAGATTTCAGGTTCATTGATAGGTTCATGTTCAAGAGATGAAGAATCGAGAACATTTCCATAGCTGGTTTTCTTAAAAACATATTCATAGTTCTTGTCATTGAGGTCTAGAATTGACATATCTTCGTCAAGATTTTTAAGAGGATTCATAGGTTCACATGGATCAGTTTCATCAAATTTGATGTGTACAGATTCTTCCACACATTTGGTTCTCTTATTGAATACTCTATAGGCTTTACTTGATATTGAGTAACCTAAGAAAAATCCTTCCTCACTTTTGGAAGCAAATTTCTCAATATTATCTTTAGAATTAAGGATAAAGACAATGTAACCAAAATCTCTAAAGTAGTTTACCTTAGGCTTCTTATTCTTCCAAATTTCATACGGGGTATTTTTATGAATTGTTCTAATCAAGACTCTATTGATAATGTAACAATGTGTATGAATAGCTTCAGCCCAAAAGTAAATCGGTAAATCATATTCATTGAGCATTGTCCAATCAATCTCTTGATGTTTCATATTTTTTATTTCTAGTACACCATTCTGTTGAGGTGTTCTAAGAGTAGAGAAGTTGTGACTATAGGAATTATGTGAGCAATAAGATTCAAAATATTGATTTTTAAATTCACAACCATGATCACTTCTCAAGGTCTTGATCCTAACTCCACTATGGTTTTCTACAGACATGGAATATTTACTAAAGTAAGACCTGGATTCAGTTTTGTGTGCTTGAAAATAAACCCAAGAATATCTAGAAATGTAATCTACAATAATATAAACATAGTGCATCCCATTAAATATAGAAACTCTAGAAGGTCCAAATAAATTCATGTGAACCAACATGAGAGGTTTAGAAGTTGAAACTTCTTTATTTGATTTAAAATAAAATTCATGTTTCTTTCCCTTTTGACGGGGATTAAAAACATTTCTAGCTAGGAATTCAAGTTTAGGTAGGTCACTAAGTATATTTTTCCTAGTTAGTTTTCTAAGTGGGTGTATATTACTGTTTTCTAATCTTCTATGCCAATTCCAATTTTCTTTATGAATGAAATTTGAACAGGTAATATTTTGTTTATCTAAGGAATTCAAATTCAAAGCATAAACATTTTCATTTATCAATAAAGTAAATACCAGATCATTTTTAGAATCAAATACATTGAAAGTATCATTTTCAAATTTATTATTGAAACCATCATTAAACAATTGAGAAATTCTTAACATATTATACTTTAGTACATCAACAAATATTCCTTTGGAAATAAAAATAGTATCATTTTTACCAATCTGGCCTAAACCAATGATCATTATTTTTGAGTTATCACCAAAGGTGACATAACCTCCATCAACCTTGATTAAGCATTTGAAGCAGGAAAAGTATCTTTTCATGTGTCTTGAACATACATTGTCCAAATACCATCTCTTCCTACAGGAACTTTTCAAGAAGGTTTCCTACAACACAATATTAGATAGAAAATGATTTTGGTACCCATATTTTCTTGGGTCCATATAGGTTTTCAAGTAGAACTTTTGGTACCCAGATTTGTATATTGGGTTTCATATAATAATTAGTTATAAAATATTTTGAAATATAAACTTTTTTTGATCTATGACTAAGTGACTAACTAGTTGAGACATAAGAATTTTCAGAACTGGAACTAGTAGCATACTGTCCAGATTTAAGAAAAAAACTATTCTTTGTAATCAATCACTTTTTAGGATGATATCCTAAACCAGTAGTATATTGTGGTTCTACATGTTTTCCTAGAATTTGTGTAAGTGTGTCCATTCCATTAGTAAATTTTTCTAAATATTTCCTATGTTGATCCTCAGACAATTTCAGTTCAGTATTCCCTTTGAGTAGTTCACTATTCATTTTTTTTCTACATCTAGTACATATTTGACAATGCTAGTAAAGGCATGTTGTTTTTAAAGGAGTTAAACATGTCATTCAGTTCATTGCAGGTATCTTCTATCATGTTACAGAATTCAAATAATTCTTCACTAGACATGTTTTCAGAATCAGAATCAGAATTATCTCTAGAATAATAAGAGTTTAAAGCAAGAGTATCCAATGTTACCTCATATGTGTTTGTGATGAAACACATATTAGCTTTTTGAGAGTTGTTATTCTGAGTGGAATAAAAATCACTTTAACTATATTCTAAAGCCCTCTAGGTTTCTTTCATAGCTTTTTTGTATTTGTTTTCCTTGTACTCATATTTCTTCTTGTACTTTTACTTCAGACAGTAAGCATTCACATGTACTTTACTCTTGAATTTGTAGCACACTATATCATCACTTTTATCAGTTCTCTTCCAATCATACTTCCAATGACCATTATTTTCATACTTTCCCTTGTAATTTGATTATCTGAAAAATTTCTTTTTCTTATAGAACTTATTAAATCGTATGGATATCTAATAAATTTCAGCATCACTATCAGAGGCTCTTTCATAACTACTTGAACTATCACTTGTAGCTTGAATTCTCTCTTTGTCCTTGATTTTTGAAGTAGAGGTCTTGAAGGCTACTGATTTCGTTCATGGTTCATCGTGTTATTCATTCTATGCATTCAATTCTTACTCATAAATCATTCACATACCAACGAGTTCCTTGAAAGGAAGAGCACCAATGTCACAAGATTATCTAATTGAAACTGATGTGCCTCTCCATCTTTCTGGAAAACATATGAGTATTTTCATGATTTCCTCCATTTCTAGAATAGCTTTTCCCAATGAGCTCATAATATTAACTATCTCATTAATCCCAAGATACATATCAGAAATAGATTTATCAGATTTCATTTTAAAGTTATCATATTTAATAGTGTATGTATTTATTCTCATTTCTTTATCATTGGTTGTTCCCTTATGTGAAATAACTAAAGTATCTCAAATTTCAAAAAAAAATTACAAGAAGATAATTAGTTAAATTCTTCATGTCATAAAGCACAATACATGGCATTCATTGCTTTATAATTATTATTGTAAGAAAATTTAGTAGGTTTATGCCATTTAGTTCTAAGAGTTTCTGAAATCTTATACTGAGTGTCTATATCAGTCTAAATGTCAAATCCCATACATTATAAATTAATTTTCATTTTGAATTTCAATTGGAATAATTCACACCATTAAAGAAGGGTGGAATATTGGTAGCTACACCTTCTAATCTATTAACCATAAGAATATTTTACAAATATATTTAATGACATAAAATTTAAAAATAACAGAAATTTAAGATCTTTAAGATACAAATAAAATCATAGTTGAAAACATTTCACAAACAAATGGACATGAAAACTGTTTAAAAATCCTCTGACACAAAATATTGGTCAGAGTGGATACTCATGAGGGGGTGAATTGAGTTCCATTTAAAAATTTCTACTTAAATGATTTATGTAACATCCCCGACCTGAAATCCACAAAACCGGTGCTCCGATCTGGGTAATTATATAACCTTAAGTGCGCCTAACTGTATGACAAAGGTTGCCAACTAGTAGTAGGGGTATTTGTGGTCATGTGGGGACATTATACCCCCTTATTATCATAGTAATCCAAAACATAAATAAACCAATAGCGAAAACAATAATCAACAAACAAGGAACATGTATAAAAAATATTTCCAACAATAAATATTCCATGTCCTACTACATGTGAAAAAGTGAACAAAAGGCCAAAATAAAGACAATGGACAAAATCACCCAAAATGGTCCCGACTCTATGTTTGGATCCTCCACCATGTTCTACCCATGTACACTCAACTATCTATCAAGGACCCTTTCCCTTCATCTGACTTGCAAACATGAAGTCTGCTCGGGTACCTAATGGCGGTTCGAGCAGGGTGTGAGTACAACTAAGTAGGCCACCACCATCAGTGTCTATAAAATATCTAGTATGAACAGGTAGTGAATGAAAAAGGAATATGAATGATAATTCCAATGTAATTATTTAAGTTGTCATTAACCAGTTCAAAGATAATGCCATTCCCACTTCCATTACCATTCATTTCACACCAATTATCATCACATACCATTTCATCACATTTCCATGGTTTGATCACATACATTATGTTACATGGGTCTAAGGCCAACAATCACATGCAAGAAGGTAAACACATCGTTATCCTATCTCACTAGGACTCACCCCCTCATAGGAACCATATCCTCACCACGAAGCCTCAGTCCGGGAGGATGAAATCATTAGGAGAATAGATCATCAGTCCCGATTCCTAACCAGTGCATTTAGGGTGGAAATCAGAGCATCAGTCTATACTCGACCCGTGGGCGTAGATCCTCAAGTCATAGCCCACTCTACCAAGCCATGTGCACATGCTTATATATATAAGTAATCATCAACCCACCATACCATTGTCCTTTGACAAAAACCATTCACAAAAAACCACAAGGGAATTAACATTATGCCTTAACCCATTAACACATTAACATTTCACATAATTTGACCATTAACCCTACTACCATGTGTTATACCTATCTCACTAAGAATTCAACAGTAAAAACATAACCTATCCTGTTATGGTCTTTAATCAGTCAACATATTAACCCATTTAACCCATTCATCATTTACAGGAATCAACAATTCAACCCATTACAAATAACCCTTAGGTTATTTTCAAGTCTCGGTGAATCACCTAACTTCTATTCCATGTTCAACAAATCATTCCAACATATTTATCTAGTGCTCAACCATTTATTACAAGAAGGTCATTTTTTTAATAACAATTCCTATGACTGGGAAAAGCCGACACATCTCATGGATGGCCCCAATTAGGTCAAGTCATTCTCAACGCATCCCATTTGGATCATGAGGGTTTTCATTTACCATTTTAAGCACCCATTATACCAACCACATCCAGGTTGATCAAAGCTCATAAAAAGGAAACCAGGAGTAAAGCCGCACATGCTTCAATCCACCATAAAACTATGGGATAACGTATGTAGACCAAATACCACGAAATCGCGGTTGAACTCACACTAAATCGAGTCCTTAGACCTCAATCCATCCATACATTGGAGCATCAACATAGATCTCACCCAAAAGAAAGGGTTTTAGAGCTTTAGAGCAAGAGCGGGATAATATACAAACCCTAAACCAAAAAGATAAGAAGGGATGGGATTAGCCTTACTCGAAGATTTGATCTACATCCAACGACACCAAAAACACCTTAGAAACATGGAAGATCGACCTCATGGAGATCTTGGGAGATTTGGTTCATTCCTAGGGTGAAGAGGGAGGAATGGAGAGGAAATCCTGAGTGGGTTATTAAAATACCGGGGTGGAAATTTCGTAATTTTTCCCATCATTAAGAGGCCACACGGTTGGATGCACGGTTTAGAAAACCATGCACAAACCTTGCGCACACTACTGTCTGGAGGAAGAGGGTTGCACGTTTTACTTGGGCAGGCCGCACAGTTTTCCCTGGCCATGCGCAGGCCGTGCGCCCAGGCTTGTCTTGACCAACATTCATTTCATTCGTCCCACGAGCCCCCAAAACTCCCCAAGACCTCTCATACTTTCAGAAGGCATCCCTGGAAGGCAAAAACAAGTTATTAAACCAAAACATAATGAAAACATGTCCTTCCAAAACCCGGGATCTTACAACCTCCACAAATTATAACAGCTCGTCCTTGATATGAGTTTCCAAGCCTCATTGATCTACTGAAGAGAAGAGTTTGGGACACTGAGCTCGCATATCCGATTCCCGGTCCAATGTTTCTTACTAAACATTCCCATACTTCCATTGTACTCTCACTAATGGAACGACATTGCCTCGCAAAACCTATTCACTACAATCCACCACACGAACCTACGGCTCTTCAAAGGATGCATCAACCTCAAGCTCCACATCATCTACATCAACATTGTGAGATGGGTCATGGTGATATTGTCGAAGAAGTGACACATGAAACACATCATTAATCCCACCATAACACTTTGGGAGATCCAATCGGTAATCCACTGGTTTGATCCTATCCACAATATCAAAAGGTCCTACATACCTGGGCACCAACTTACCCTGCTTTTGAATCCAACGGTGACCCAACCTTGGAGACACCCAAAGGAACACTTTATCACCCATCACAAACTCAAGAGGTCTACACCTCGGATCTGCATACGAATTCTGCCGACTCTGATCCGTAGCCATCTGCTTCCTGATTAACATAACTCTCTCTGAAGTCTCCTGCATGAGACTTGGCCCCAAAAACTCATATTCCCAAACCTCTAGCCAACACAACAGATATCCACATGGCCTCCTGTAGAGTCCCTCAAATGGTGCCATC
The DNA here is from genome assembly GCA_963277665.1 of Viscum album. Taxonomy (NCBI): domain Eukaryota; kingdom Viridiplantae; phylum Streptophyta; class Magnoliopsida; order Santalales; family Viscaceae; genus Viscum; species Viscum album. The sequence continues at coordinate 38,200 of CAUJRU010002981.1, forward strand.
CAAATCGTAGCCTGAAAACAGTTGTTGTAGGAAAAATCAATTAACGATAGGTGCCTTTACCAAGAAACACCATATTCTAAGACACAAGGTATTAACATGTCCCCCAACACTTGGATCATATGCTCCGACTTCCCGTTCGTCTGCGAGGGGAATGTCGTACTCCAAAACACCTGCATAACAAACACCTTATGCTACCCTTGACAGAAACACGAAGTGAAACTTGGATCTCGGTCAGAAACTATGGTTCACGGAACACAATGCAACACTAGTAATTCCCAAACATACAGTTTACCCAACTGGTTGACGGTAAAGGTTTCTATAATTAGCAAGAAATGAGCCACTTTCGTTAATCAATCCACAACAACCCAGATTGCATCGTTCTTCCGTGGCATCCTTGGAACACCCACGACAAAATCCATTGCTACATCATCCCACATCCATTCCAGAATGGGCAATGAGTTCATCAAACCACAGGGGAATTAATGTTTGGCGTTCACATGCTGAGAGGTAGGGAACCGTTCCACAAATCCCGCAACATCCTTCGTCATTCCAGGCCACCAAAAATGCCTTCGGATATTACGGTACATCTGGGTCAAAAAAGGATGCACTGCCCACTTTGATGCATGGAACTCACACATAAACTCTTCCCGCATACACTTTGAAACAACCACAGTGTCATGAACACGAACAACAACTTCCTCATTGAAGGCCCAACTAGAAGGTATCTACCCACCTTTAAGATTTTCCTTCATGATCAAACACTTAGGAACATCAAGATGAACTTCATTAACTCATCTCAAAAGCGTCTACTCCATCATTAAGGATGCATGAGTGACCTAAAAACTCTCCTCCTACACCTCCAGGTGCATCTCTGTAAAAAAATCCATCACCATCGACTCGGTGATGGACTCCTAATCCACCTGATTTTGAACCTTCCTTCTCAAAGAATCAGAAACACTATTCCCCTTTCCCAGCGTGTACACCAAATAAAAGTCAAAAGACAAGATATATTCTACCAATATTCACTGCCGATGGTTCAGATCCCATTGTGAGAAGAAGTACTTTAAACTCCTATGGTCGGTAAAAATAGTAAATTACTCTCTCAACAGATAGTGCCTCCAAAACATCAAGGCATACACCACTGCAGCCAACTCAAGATCCTGAGTGGGATAGTTCTGCTCATGGGATATCAACAGCCTTGAACCATAAGCCACAACCCACTCATCCTGCATCAACACAACCCCATGGCCGACTTTGGACATAACACAAAATGCATTGTACATCATATCCATCTCATGTAAGATCAATATAGGTGTGGTCATCAACTGCTTCTTCACCTCTTGGAAGGCGTTGTCACAAGCCTCAGACCACTCGAAACTGATTCCTTTCTTGGTCAAGACTGAGATTGGTTCTACCAAGTTAGAGAAATCTTGAATGAACCTTCGTTAATACTCGGCCAGGACCAGAAAACTCCAAGCATCAGAAACACTATTTGGCTTCTCCCAAGATACAACTTCCTCCACTTTATCTGGATCCACTGACAAACCATCCACTATGATGATGTGAACTAGAAAATTCACCTCACATATCATCCTAAGTTTTCGAGTACAGTAAGATATCGTCAAGAAATACAATCACAAAGTGATCTAGATAGGGATGAAAAATTCGGTTCATAAAATCCATAAACACTGCAGGTGAATTGGTCAAGCCGAATGGAATTTCCAAAAACTCAAACAACCTGTAACGACTCCGGAAAGCTGTCCGCGGTACGTTAGAAGACCTCACCCTCATCTAGTGATATCCTGACCTCAGATCAATCTTAAAAAACACTGATTCACCCTTCAACTACTCAATCATGTCATCAATTCTAGGAAGAGGGTACTTATATTTCACAGTAATCTGATTCAACATCTGATAGTCAACACACAACCTCAACTACCCATCGGCCTTCTTTGAAAAAAGCACGGGTGATCACCAAGGAGACGTAATAGGACAGATAAACCCCTTACACTACAACTACTCTAGATGAACCTTCAGTTCCTGGAGTTCTTCCAGTGCCATTTGGTATGGTGTAATGGAATCTAGCTCCGCTCCCAGCAACAACTCAATCGTGAGCTCGACATCCCTCTCGGGTGGTAACCTCGAGAAATCCTCAAGAAACACATCCTAAAACTGATCCACCACGGGAGGAAAATTAGATTGTTCCCATCCCTCATCATCATCATGCATGAGACATGCCACTTGAGTCGTGAGTCCACACAACTGTTGACAGAACGGCCCCACATGCCCTGCTTGAACATCACATTCACCACGGTGGACATAAATGTCACCCTCAAGTGAACTGAATGATACACTGTGATGATAACAGTCTATGTGCGACTGATACAACACCAACCAATCAATTCCCAAGATTAGGACATTCCCTGACATCACGAGAATGAATATGTACCATAGAAAATGATACCCACCAAATTCCAAGTCACATCCCTTGAACTACTTGATATCCTCAACCCGCACACCCAACAGAGTGTCAATTAACATTACTCCACACACCCCCTCCACAGGTAAACCCATAACTACCATAAGTTGAGTAGAAACAAAGAGTGTGTGGAAAATGTGTTAAACAACGCATTAGAAAATGTAGAAGCTACATGGATAGCACCTCGAACAGTTGACGGTCCGGCCTCACCATCACCAAGCACAATCTAAACTACCCCTACTGGCATGAGCGATCTTGCCCTGGAGTTCCACGTCCTCCTCCCCTGCCAGTACGGCCCGTGGAGATCCAACTGCCTGCCTGATACAGAAAAATATATGCCCTTCCCATACCTGATACCTATTTTTCATCATCATGCTCACCCATCTACCATGGGTTCCAACAGAACCTATGCACGTCCTCATACTGCAGCAGGAACAGCACTCGACTAGAGGTTGAGGACACTGACCACACATGTTCCCCTGCCTACTGCACTGATAACAGAACACCTGGTTCCCATGCTGAGAGGTTGACCCTCTCTTCTGACCACCTTGCTGAAAACATTCCAAACTGTGCTTCTGACCTTCGGAAAATGCACCACTTGTCCGCTCATACGGCATGACAAGCCAACCACCCAAAGCTCCCTTCATGTTTCCTTCATAGATGAGTGCAAGATACATCACCTCTGCAAATCCTTTTCAAGAGGATTATATTTACATGAGACATGAAATCATTTCTCAACCTGTCTTGGGAATGCTTTTCTACCACTGCCTCATCCCCTGCTAACAGTCGGACAAAGCGTCTCAAATTAGTGAAGAAACTAGCATAGTACATCACCGATAGCGATCCTTGAGTCGGGATCAGAAACTCTACATCCTACTCCAGCCTCAAAGTATCTGGGTAGAAATTCTATAGAAACTTCTCCCGAAAAACCTCCCACGACATCCCCTAAGCCTACTCGGTCTGAGCCTGAACGCCCCACCAATGCCTTTCCTGGCCCCGCAATATATAAATGGGTAGTTTTACTCGCTTTTCAACAGGGGTCTCTATATGATCAAGTATTTTCTGGACAGAATCCAACCAGAACTCTGCTACCTCTGGCCCACCCTCTTCATTGATGGTCGGAGGGTACTGCAGCTGGAATTCCTAGTTCAGCTGAAACATACTTGGTGCAACCTACCCTGGGTCCCGATCCATCATCGGCATAAGGTGATCCATGTTCTTCCAGAACTGGTCATCTCTACCTTCATTGATCACCACATTTCTATGTTCTTCTACCAGAGGAATGTTCTCAGCAATATCCTCCAGTTGCCCAACTGTTAACTGACGTCATGGTGGCATTCTCTACATTGACAAGAACGAGGTTTAACATGCATACAATAAAACATTCACGACTTCATAAAAAGCTGCTTACTAGCAACAACAATCCATTTTCATATACTCATTCAATGACATTAGCAACTCAAATTCACCTCCCTGACTATCCCTTCCACGGGCCATTGTCTACATGTGGTAAACAACCATGAACTACCACCAAACTCAAACAACATTTTACAAGAACATTTTACACTTCATTTCAAACCCTTAAATTTCATTAAACATAATTTACAAACTTTATTTATTTCATTATTCTCATTATTTTTTTGTTTCATGAAATGAATGATGCACCCTAATTTCCTGAATCACACACCCACCCCGTGCTTGTGCATAACACAATGCATGTCACCTATCTCCCTAGTTGCCTACAATGATGAATGAAGGAAAATCCTCATGTCATTAAGGACTTGAGAAAAATATCATAAAACAGTCACATCAAACCACATGTGCATCACCCAAAGGTGATATATCATCAAATGTAACAACACACAACCAAGAAAAACATTTCCCACCCAGGGTGACATGGGTATTCCCTCGTACATGGGTTAGCTACTCCCAAGCATGAGCTCATTTACCATGTGGAAACCTATCCCAAATAATAAGTCCTCAGAGAAGGATAAGAAAGACCTCCATGGATACCACATTGTAACATCCCCAACCCGAAATTAACTAAAATGGCGCTCCCAGTAGGGTAGTAACATAACCTTAAGCATGCCTCCCCATATGCCAAAGGTTTCCGACTAGCAGCAGGGGTCTTTTTGGTCAAGTGGGGAGACTATACCCCCTTTATCAGAGTGTGCCACAATAGAAATAATCCAATAGCAGAAACAATAATCAATAAATAAGGATCATGTATAACAACCATTTCCGACAATAAATATTCCATGTCTTTCTACAAGTGCAAAAGTGAAAAAAGCCAAAAATAAAGACATCATACAAAATCCTCCAAAATGGTCCCAACTCTATGTCTGGATCCTCTACCAAGTGCCACCCATGTCCACTAAACTATCTAGCAAGGACCCTTGCCCTACTCATTACCTTCAATCATGAAGTCTTCTTGGGTACCCAATGGTAGCTCGACCATGGTGTGAGTACAACTCAGTAGGCCACCACCAATGGTGTCAAAATTTATGAAATATGAACAAGTAGTGAATGAAAAAGGAATATTAATGATAATTGTCAAGTAATTATTTAAAGGTTCCGTTAACTAGTTCAAATCCAAATCCATTTCCACTTCCATTACCATTCATTTCACACAAATTATCAACAGTTACCATTTCATCACATTTCCATGGTTTAATCACATACATTATGTTACATGGTTATATGGCCAACAATCACATGAAAGAGGGTAAACACATCATTATCCAATCTCACTAGGACTAACACCCTCATAGCAATCATATCCTCACCTCGAAGCCTCAGTCCGGGTGGATGAAACCGTTAGGAGAATAGATCATCAGTCCCCATTCCTTACCTGTGCATTTATAGGGAGGAGTTCAGATCATCAGTCTTCACATGACCCGTGGGTGTGGATCCTCATGTCATACCCCACACTACCAAGCCATGTGAAAATGATTATATATATAAGTAATCATCAACCGAACATGCCATTTTCCATTTAAAAACACCATTCAAAAAAAACCACAAGGGAATTCACATTATGCCTTAACCCATTAACACATTACCATTTCACATCATTTAACCATTCACCCAATTCCCATGTGTTATGCCTATATCACTAAGAATTCAACACTAAACCCCTAACCTATCCCGTTATGGTCTTTAATCAGTTTACACATTTACCCATTTAACCCACTCATCTTTTCCAAGAATCAACCATTCAAACCATTAAAAATAACCCTTATGTTATTTCCAAGTCTAGCTGTATCACCTAACATGTCTTCCACCTTAAACCAATCATTCCAACATATTCATCCATGGATTTACCATTTATTACAAAAATTTCACATGTTTCATAACAATCCCTAATCCCGGGAAAAGCTGGCACATCCCATGGATGGCCCCAATTAGGTCAAGACATTCCCAATGCATCCCATGGGGATCATGAGTGTTCCCATTTACCATTACTAAGCACCCTTTATACCAACCACATCCAGGTTGATAAAATATCATCACAAGGAAACCATCTCCAAAGCCACAGACGCCTAAATCCACAATGAAACTATGGGATAACTTTTGTAGACCACCTACCTTGAAACCGCAGTTGAATGCACACTGAATCGAGTCCTTAGACCTCAATATGTCTAGCCTTTGATGTTTCAACATAGATCTCACAAAAAAGATAGGGTTTTAGATCTTTGGAACAAAAGGGAGAGAAGATACAAATACTAAACCAAAAAGAGAAGAAAGGGTGGTATTAGCCTTACCCATATCTTCGATATGCATCCAACGACACCGAAAACTTCTTATAAATGAGGAAAATCAACCTCTTGGAGATCTTGGGAGATTTGGTTCCTTCATAGGGTGTAGAGGGAGGAATTGAGAGGAAATCTTGAGTGGGTTCTTAAAATCCCAGAGTTGCAATTTCGTAATTTTTACCAACTTTAAGAAGCTGCACTGTTTGGATGCATGGTTTGGAATAATGTGCGCAAACCTTGGGCATGCTAATTTCTGGAGGAAGAGGGTTTCACGGTTTACCTGGGCAGGCAGCACAGTTTTCCCTGGCCATGCGCAGGCCGTGCGCCCAGGCTTGCCTTGGCCAACATTCATTTCTTTCATGCCCCGATCCCCGGACACACCCCCAAGACCACTCATACTTTCAAAAGACATCCCATGAAGCCCGAAACAAGGTATTCAACCAAAACATAATGAAAACACACCCTTCCAAAAAACAGGATCTTAAAATTTATATTGAAATCACCCAATTTAAATAACAAGATAAACTGTAGTGAATTTTCAATATAGTAATGGTTCAGTTAGGTTTTCAAGGGATTGATTAGTTCTCAGTTAAGCAAATATGAAGATAATATTAGCTTTAGAAACAAACCTACAGGTTAAAAAAAATACAAATACTTTCTAGTTTAACTATTAGAGTAATTTTGAAATAGATTAATATTTAAAGTACTTAGAAGAATAATATTCAAAATAGGTTTAACTAAAATAAGCATGCACAACAGATTTATCCAAGAGGTTTAGTCTCAAGCTGAGACATAGTCATCTCAAACAGTTTATATAAAACATTGATCCACAACCTGGATCGAGGTTTACAACTGTACTCAGACAGTCCGGGTCCTCAGACCTTTACCATAGTTCTATGTGGGAAAGCAATAATAAAAGCAGCTCATAGGTTTTCCAGGTCGTCAGACCTCTACCACTATCCACAGTGGGATACAAGAGTGTAAGGGAAATATTGAGTGAGGATTTAGAAATCCTCCAGTTCAGCTTAGGAGTTAGTGAGTGTTCAAATAGAGATAATCTCACATTGCACTTAATGTAATGAAAAGGATGGTCACAATTGATCAAGAATATAGAGATGAGTTTAGAATGATCTTTTGTTATTTTAATGTAGTTTTGGACTTCTTTGGATTAAAGAAGATGAATCTTTGAGTCGTTTTCTAGATGTGGTGTGGAAAACAGAGTGTCGTGATTTTTCATGTGTTCTTCGTGAGGTTCAATCAAGTGAAGATGTTCTTTAGGCTTCAAATATGATTTGTATGTTCTCATACTTGTCATGTTTCATGCAGAGTGACTTTCTTCTGAAACGTCCTTCAATTAGTGTCCTTGTTCTTATTCTCACTTCCGTACTTTTTGTTTATGTATCACTCTCTTTGTTTCTTGGTCACACATTTCTTTTAACTTGGGTTTCACGTGTTGGAGCTGACAGGTTTCATGTGTTCTACACCACGTACCTTGTACTGTCTGATGATATGTCTACAATGAAACATTAATTATGTCAGTGCATTAAAGTCATCAAATATGACCATTTGATATTAAATTGAAAACGAAAATGTAGTTTACGAATCATTGTCATTGTAAGTCATGTAAATGGTGTCTCCTTCACATGGCGTCTAGGTTGGTCACAATGTCTGATTTTCACAGTGTCTCGCGATCACGTTGTCCTGTTCATGGTGTCTCAGGTTTACAATGTCTTGTTCATGGTGTCTCAGGGTCAGAGTGTCTTGTTCACAGTGTCTGGCTTCACGGTGTCTATCTTCATAGTGCCAGAAGTACATAGACAATGGCATACTCACGGTGTCTTAGACATTCCAAAGTAACTATGTGTATACTTAAATAAAGGTAATAATATAAATTATTATACTTAAGCATTTGATAGAGAAGGTATTCTGAGAGTAGATTAAAGATAGTATAAAATATGTAAACTGAATATAGATCAATTTAGATATGGAATGTCTCTACATAATGTATGATAAAAATATATATATAAATACAAATTATATAGATTTAATAAGATGTATAATCATTAATATATTATTAGATAAGATTTGTGATCATTAAAATATGATTAAAACATGATTAAAGCATGAGAAGGCCAACATACTTCTTATAATTACAAGATGTCCATGTGGTCAATATTCAACAATACCCAGAATGAAATTCATTATATATATCACATATAAAATATATATCTAGTATATATATATATATATATATTTATAACAGTTCAAATCTTTTGGAGGTAAGAAATGAAATGCACCATTCATAGAGACGGTAAGTCGTACGTACGCATGAACGGTACTTTCAATTTGATGTAATTAAAAAATAATGATACATAGTTATATTATAATTACAGTATAATATCATATATAATAACATTATCTTCATATATTATACATCCCACATATGGCATTAATGAGTCATATTATTTTGAGGGGGCGGTAGTCCGCACTTCTTCCAATGAAATTATCGCGTTTACCCATAATGGAAACCATAAAAGTATGCTGTAAAAGTAAAATACAGAAGCATGAATAAAACATAAAAATAATATGTATCATATATAATTATAGTGTCATCTTAATGGACACCATGATAGGGGGTAAGAGATAATAGAAAAATCATCATCTCGTGAGGCGTTAGTTTTCCATCCACAGAAACACGATGTTCTTCACCCATTATATCGAGGTGTGTGTAATTGTAGTATGAATCCTTCTTATAAAATAATTATAGTATATTGAGGATACTGATGTTGTAATAAAATAAAGTAATAAAAACAGTTTAGGAGTTGGAGATCTAAAATAAAAGAAAAGAAGTTAAGAGATACAGTTACCATTAATTTGAGTTTCTTCCTTTGGTTTGAACCAGAGGGACTTCTTGATGTTTCTTCTGACTATGGTAAGGATTCTAGGGGAAAGATATGGATGTAGGGAGCTTAATTTTGTAGATTTTGGACGAGACTAAGGGGTTTAGGGGTGTGAGGAATTGGTTAGTAGTGGTCTCCTTTTATAAGGGAGAGGAGAGGCTCTTTAGGAATGTGTGAAATGAATATTTTATTATATAATGATATTTGGTTTTTAAAGGTCCAAATATCATTATAGTTGAATATAATATGACTCATGGTCAGTATAAAATCATCCAATAATAATTGGATAGGTTTTGGATAATGTATTAATCATTATAATCTTATTTATTTAAATATTTTATTAATGAGATTAATACTGCATCATTATTGTGTCATAAGTAATTTATTTTATTAAATGTCTAAAATTTATAAAAAAACCATGATGTAGGAAATATTTTTATCATTATAAATAAATTTTATAGTTTAAAATATTACTTATATGATAGAATGTAAAAATTATTTTACTAAAATATTTTTGATTATGTCATTTTTTCCTTTACTTTAAATTAATTAATCTAATGTGTTATCATAAAACATAATTGTCTCCATGGGGTCCCAAAATCCACAAAAATATGCCCCTCATCATTAATGACTCAACTAATAAGGTTATAAAAAGTTTTAATGTAGTTTTGTATAATTATAATATTCTTTTTACCTTGAATTACGTTATTTACCTTTAATAGTGGTAAATAAAAGTCAAACATTACTATTCACCCAAAATTATTTTCATCTTATTGAACCACATTTTATGAACTAATAACAAAAATGTAAGTAGGATTTTGGAAATTCAACTCATAGAAGAGGTAAAATTTCATTTAAATGAAAAATTCAGTTTTTTAACTACTACTAAATGGTTTCACTATTCATCAAAAATTGATGGTTTTCATAAAAATACCAAAAATTCAGCATACTATTTATTTGATATTCTGAATCCTAAAATGATGTCTACTTTTCCCAATTCAAAACATAAAATTGGCATTAATTTTTTTAAATTTATTTCTCCTTGTTAAAACAAATATACTGTTTTTAAGAAAAAAAACTATCTAAAGAATGAAACTTATTTATGTCCAATTTCAATGTTAAATTAATTCAAATGATAAGAATTGGATTAAATGGAAAAAATAAATACTATGAAAACTATAAAACCAATTAAAATGATAATCTAACTATATAGATAAATTATATTAAAACACATTTTTGAATTAAAATAAAATATTTTTCATTATTCATTAAAAAATGAACTTTATTGGAAAATTTCATAAAATTTACGCAAAGTAAATTTTGATGTCCCCATTCTAAAGAAGGATTTTATTTGGTCATATATAATGTTTTAAAGTGACCAAAACTATATTTAAACAGGGTTCAAATTTAAAAGGAGTTAAATAGGCCTTTTAATGTAAATTATATTTAAAATGAGATTCATTCACATTTTAAGCCTATAACTTTTTTTGGATAAATGTAAATACATTTAAAAATCATGTATAATCATATTGTAGTTCGTTTTGATCATTTCCACCAATAAAATAGAATGGATTTAACTACTATTTTAAATAATAATATTATATTATTAGTGTGCAATGTAAGATTTCAATGAAACCCATTGTTGCGTATCGTGTACGCTATCAATCATAGAAACCGCTTTAAAAAAATAATATTTAATTCACAATTTTTAATAAATATGAAATATGTCTTATTATTTATTTACCTGGGATGTTACATCTTTTCCCCCTTTTGGAAATTGCGTCCCCATAATTTTACATATCAAAATAAGTGGGGGTATTTATCCGTCATAACATTTTCAGATTCCCACGTTGCCTCTTCAAACATATGGGTTTTCCACAAAACCTTTATCTGGTGAATTACCTTATTCCACAACACTTTCTCTCTATGTTCATGAATCAGGACTGGTTGTTCTTCCTAAGAGAGATTATTTTCCAACTGAACTACCTATGGGATCAAAACATGAGATGGAACTAGTATATACTTTTTCAACATCGAAACATGAAAAACATTGTGTACCTGGGATAAAATTAGAGGTAAAGCCAATCTTTATGCAACTAATCCAATTCTCACAAGAATTTCATAAGGACCAATGAACCTCAGACTCAACATTACTTTCTTACTAAAACACATCACACTTTTCCATGGATAATCTTTGAGAAAAACGTGATCACCAACCTCAAAAGAAATATCCTTCCACTGATTATCTGCATAACTTATATGTCTTCTCTGAGCTGTCATCATGTTCTTCATAATAAAATGAACTTTCTCTGCCAAATCTTCTACTAATTCTGTTCCCATCAACTTCCTTTCACGTACTTCATACAAAAAAGCTGGAGTTCAAAAACACATTCCATATAAGGCCTCAAATAGATCCATCTTTATACTGGAATGAAAACAGTTATTATATAAAAATTTATCCAAAAAAATATGTTGGTCCAAAATTCCCTGATAATACATCAAGCAACCACATAACATATCCTCCAATGTATAAATTGTTATTTCTTATTTCCCATCTGACAGAGGTTGAAAAGTTGTACTAAAATTTAATTCAGTACCCAATGACTTCTGAAGGCCTTTCCAAAAGGTAGAAGTAAATCTGAGATCAAGATCAGATACAATGGAGATGGAACTCCATGAAACCTGACTATCTCTTTAACATACAACCAAGAAAGTTGATCTAGAGACAATGTATCTCAAATAGGAAGGGAATGAGAATATTTAGTCAATCGATCAACTATAACCCAAATTGCATTATTTCCTCGAGATGTCTTTAGTAAACCCACAATGAAGTCGATGGATATATTTTCCCATTTCCACTCTACCACCGGTAGAGGCTAAAGCATCTCTTCCGATAACTGCCGATTTTCTTTAACCTGCTGAAAAATCTAACACTTCACAGTAAAATTAGCAATATCTCTTTTCATTCTATCCCACCAGTAATACTAATGAATATCTCTGTATATCTTAGTAATGTGAAGATGAACTGAAAATGTAGAACTATGAGCTTCACATAATAACTCATTCATCAAATGTGAATCACAAGTTACATATAATCTCATTCAAAATCTCCAAACAGTATAATTATCAATGTCAAATTAATGAAACATACCATTCTGAACCAACTCTACCATTTTCTATAACTCACTGTCTTCCTTCTATGCTTGCGTAATTCTGTCTGATAGAGATGATCTCACTGACACCTGATACAAAACAAAAAAATTTCCTGCACCAACAACTTCTTTGCCCAAGTTTATCAAATCAAAAACCTATTTATCTTGTTCCAAATGTAACTTGGTTAATGAATCATTACTTTTTCGACTCAATGAATCAGCCACATTATTTGATTTTCTCGGATGGTAATGGATCGTCCAAACATAATACTTGATTAATTCCAGCCATCTCCTCTATTTAATCTTTAATTCAATTTGAGTGAATAAATACATTAAAATTTTGTGGTTATTATATATTTCACATTTTAGTCCATTAAAATGATGGCTCAAAATTTTTAAAGCAAAAACAACATATCCTATTTCCAAAAAATGGGTAGGGTAATTTAACTATTGAGGTTTCAATTGACATGAATCTTAAGGAATTACTTAATCATTCTACATAAGTACACATCCAAGCCCTTTTAACGTAGCATCACTATAGATAACAAAGTCACCATTTCTGGATAGAAGTGCCAAAAAATGAGCATACTCCAATCTTCTTTTTAATTTCTAAAAACAAAAATCACATTTGTTTATCCATATGAACATAACACCTTTTTGATTTAACCTCGTCATTGGACTAGATAACTGTGAAAACAATTTAATAAACCTCCGGTAATAACCTTTCAGATCAAGAAAACTACGAATCGCAATTATATTTGTGGGTCTTGGCCATTTTTCAACAAATTTTTTTGTAGTAGGATCAACAATTATGCCATTTTTTAACACAATGTGACCATGGAAAGAAATTTGTTGAAACCAAAATTCACACTATCTGAATTTCACAAAAAGTTACTTTTCATTTAATGTATGCAAGAAAACCCATAAATGAATTTCATGTTCCTCTTTACTTTTTGAATAATCCAAAATATCATTAATGAAAACAACCAAAAACTTATCCACAAACTCACAAAAAAATTTATTCATGAGATCCAAGAATATAGCAGTTGCATTGGTTAAACCAAAAAGCATAACAACAAATTCATAATGGCCATATCTTGTAAAAAATGTGGTCTTTAGAATTTCTGATTCCTTTACATTGAACTGATGGTACCCTGACCTCAAATAAATCTTCGAAATATACTGAGCTCCCTAGAGATGATCAAATAAAACATTGATATGAGGAAAATGATACTTATTATTAACAGTGATGTTATTAAATTCTGTATAATCAATGAAAAGTCTCATTGAACCATATTTATTTTTAACAAAAAATACAAGAGAACCCCATAGTGATGATCTAGGTCGAATGAAACATTTATCTAATAACTCCTGCAATTGCTTCTTTAACTCTAAATGTTCAATTTGAGCCATTTGATAAGGGGGTTTTGAAATTGGATTATCAACAGGAAAAAAGTCAACGATAAATTCAATTTCCTGATCAGGTATAATACCAGGCATCTCATCATGAAAAACCTCAAGAAACTCATTTACCACTTGCACATCACTAATCTGGACAGTTCATTTTTTTCAACAATATATGCAAGGAAAAAATAATTTCCATCTTTTAGTAGTTTCTCAGCTTCCTGATATGTTATCAAAATCAAGGGTTCCTTTTTGATTACAGATAATAAATCATTTTAAAAAGGAACCTCTTTTTCTCTGCAATCAATATTAGCATGACAAAAAAAATCCAATCCATACCCAAAATGACATCAAAATCTACTAGATGAAAAACAATATGGTTTTCTAGTAGATTCATTCAGCATACAAGGACATGAATGTTCTTATGATTTCTTTTTGTCTCAAAATTTCCTCTAGGTGTTTTTATTGTAAGTTTTGTATTCTTATCTTGAGATGGAATTGCAAATTTACTAGAATACTTCTTAGAAATGAAAGAGTGTGTAGACCCTAAATCAAAAAACACATTGGAATAATCTGAACAAACAAACTGTGTACTAGAATCAACTTCATTTAATTGCTCAACATCTGCTTAAGTAGTTGCAAAGGATTTCATGACCCCTTTCAACTTGTAGTCATGATTTTTTCTTTTGGTTAAGTTCTTTGTTGGACCCTAATTTTCATAAGGACCCATTTCATTTCACTTAAAACATTTTACTAACTGTAAATCAGATATTTTCATACCATTAACTTGAACTTTTTCAGTGCAATTATGAGCCTGATGTACCATTTTACCAGATCAGTATCACTTACATTAATTCTAAAGACATACCCCACCATGATTTTTACCAAAAAATTCACCAATTGTAATCTTAAGATTCTTACCATCAAACTTTTTTGAAGAGTTCACCCCTTTCACATGCCACCTCAACCTCCTATTCTGTTGTTTTTCAAATAACACCTGATCATCAAAAAACTTTATTTCCACCTTATCCACACAACAAACAAGTTTTTCATAACTTTTTAATTCACGAGAAGCTAATTCCCATCAATACTTTGTCATTAATCTTGAGTAAAAATGGTTGACTTTACTATCAATATATCGTATGAAATTTAGAGCATACCATGCCAGTCGAGTAAATTTTTCTTCATAAGCAGCCACTGAGTCATCCTCCTGACTTAATTCGAGGAATTGTTTTTCCATCCTATGATGAACCACCTGAGGAAAATATTTCTCAAGAATCATACCTCTAAATTCATCCCAATCAAGAGCATCAATCTCCTCACTATCCCTGATATTTTCCACTATCAACCACCACTGATCAGATTTACCATCATAATATTAAACAGTGAGACTAACCATTTGATATTATGAAGAACCCATGAAATCGAAAATCATTTCCAATGCATTAATACACACTTCTACTAGCACAGGGTCAGATGATCTTCTGAATGATAGGAGATGTTGCCACATGAAATGCATCACTACTGACATTTTCTTTTGTGGTTGATCTGGATAATCTAATACATGGATACCACCACAATTTATGTCATATATATCTTATATATATAGATATATAATAGTTCATATCATTTGGAAGTATGAAATGAAATTCACCATTCATGGAGACGGTAAGCCGTATGTACGCATGAATGCTAATTAATTTTTTATGGAATTAAAATACAATGATTTAAAGGTATATAATAATTAAAATATCATATCATATATAATATCATTATCTCCATCCTTTATATGTCCCACATCTGGCATTAATGGGTCATATCACTTTGAGGGGGCGGTAGTCTGCAATTTCTCAAACGAAATTATCGCGTTTATCTATAATAGAAACCATAAAGGTATGATATAAAATAATAATAAAAAGCCTAAAGAAATCATAAACATAATATATATCATATATAAATATATTTTATTCTTAATGAACACCATGATAGGTAGTAGGAGATAATCGAACAATCATTGTCTCATGAGACGTTAGTTTGCAATCCACAGAAATAGTATGTTATTCACCCATTAGATGGAAGCGTGTGTAATTTTAGATCAAATAATTATTATAAAAACATACTAGTATATTGAGGATATTTTTTTGTTATAAAAGAACTTAATAAAAATAGTTTAGGGGTTGGAGAAGTAAAATAATAGAAAATAAGTTACGAGAAATTGTTACCTTTAATTTGGGTAACTTCCTTCGTTTTGAACAAAAAGTACTTCTTGAAGTGCCTTATGCCTAAGGTAAGGCTTTTAGGGGGAATATAGGGATTTAGGTACCTTAATTGGGATGAGTTTGGACGATCCTAAGTGCTTGAGAGGTGTGAGGAATTGGATAGAAGTGATCTCCTTTTATAAAGGAGAGGAGGGGCTCTTTAGGAAGGTGTGAAAATATTATTTTATTATATAATGATATCCATTTTTTAAAGGTTAAAAAATCATTATAGTCTACGATAAGATGACTCATGGTCTAAATAAAGCCATCCAATAGGAATTGGACAGGTTTTGGATAATATTTTAATCATTATAATCTTATTTATTTAAATCATTTATTAATGACATAAATACTGCATCATTATTTTGTCATAAGTAATTTAAATTATTCGATGTCTAAAAATTATAAAAAAATACCATGATGTATGAAATATTTTTATATTTCTAAATAATATTTATAGTCTAAAATATGACTTATATAAAACCATATAACGATTAATTTACTAAAATTTCTTTGTTTATGTCATTTTGCCTTTATTTTAAATTAATTAATCTAAAGTGTCATTATCATTCATAAGTTGCTCCATGGGGTACCAAAATCGACCCAAATATGACCATGGTCATAAATGACTCAGCCAATAATTTTTTAACATGTTTTAAGGTAATTTTTAATTATTATAACATTATATTTATCTTGAATTACCTTATTTACCATCAACCGCGGTAAATAAAAGTCAAAAGTGACTATTCACCAAAAATTATTTTCATCATATTGAACCACATTATACTAAATAATAAAAACCATATATGCCAGATTTTTGAAATTCATCTCAGAGAAGTGGAAGATTTCATTTAAATGAAAAATTCAGTTTTTAACTACTACTAAGTGGTTTCACTATTCATAAAAAATTTACGTTTTATAGAAAAATACCAAAAAATTCATCCTAATTTTTATTTGATATTCCTAATTCAAAAATAATTTCTATTTTTATAAATTCAAAACATAAAAGTAAAATTAATTAATTTAAAAATAATTCCCATTGTAAAAACAAATTGCTTGTTTTTAATAAACAATAACTATCTAAATTTGACCCATGTTTATGTCCAATTTCAAAGTGAAATTTTTTCAAATGATAAAAATTCGATTAAATGGAAACAATTTATTATAATTACACTTGAAAACCAATTAAAAATATAATTTAACAATATAAATAAATTACATTAAAACAAAATTTTGAATTAAAATACAATATTTTCATTATTCATTAAAAAATGAACTTTATCGGAAAAATTCCAAACAATTTACACAAAGTAAATTTTGATGTCCCCATTCTAATGAATACTTTTATTTGTTCATATAGAATTTATTATAATGACCAAAACTATATTTCAAAAGGGTACTCCATTAAAAAGAGTTAAATGGTCCTTTTAATGTAAATTATGCTTAAAATGGGATTCATTCACATTTTAAGAAACAAAATTTTTATTGGATAAATGTAAATACATTTAACAATAACATGTAATCATATTGTAGTTAGTTTTTCTCATTCCTGCCAATACAATGGCTAGAGTTTAACTACCATTTAAAATAATAATATTATATTATTATTTTGCAACGTATGATTTCAAAGAAAACCATTGTTGCGTATCGGGTATGCTATCAAACATAGCAACCACATAAAAGTAAAATTAATATTTAATTCAATTTTTTTAATAAATATGAAATATTTATTATTCGGTATTTACATGGGATGTTATATACTGGGCTACTGAAGAGAACCATGCCTATCATATTCAGATAGTTCTGGACACACTCTGAGAGAACCAACTTTATGGTAAGCTCTGGAAGTGACACTTCTAGATTTTAGAGGTTCACTTCGTTCGTCATGCCCTCTCAGATGCTGGTGTTGTGGTGGATCTAGTAACATTTGAGGTGGTACATGCTAGGGAGCCACATAGAATTGTGACAGAGGTGTGGATTTTCTGGGTTTGACCGGATTCTATTAGAGGTTGGTGCCAGATTTTTCCAGAGATGCAGCACCATTATCAGTGTTGACGAAGAAGGGGAAACACTTTCTGTTGTCGGAGAGATTCCAGCTATGTTTTCAAGAGTAGAGATAGAGGCTGACTATAACCCCCATCCTGAGGCTTCCAGATGTGGGCTTTGGGTACGTAGTCTACTGCGACACATCAGGGACCAGACATGGATGTGTCCAAATGCTAGAGTGTGATTTGATCCCATATGGTTATCGACAAATGAGACAACATGAGCATAACAACGCAACCCAAGGCCAGGAGTTAGTAGTAGTGGACTTCACCTTGAAGATGTGGCGACATTACCTGATTGGTGAATGTTTTATAGTCTACAATGATCAAAAGAGTCTCAGTAATATCTTCTATCATAATTACCCGAGCATGAGGCATCGACGTTGTCTTTTGGTCCTCTAAGTCTATGACTTTGAGTTATTCTATACACTTATGAAGTGGAATGTTGTAGCATATGCACTCAATTGGAGATATGATATACAACAGCTAAGTGAGGCGACAGAGCAGCTGGCCACTTTACAGATATCCGTTGTGGAATGAGATGGAGAAGCTTTTCTTCAGTATCTTATAGTCACTCCCCTACTTCATCACTATGGCATGGAGGTGAAGCGTTGAAACACTGACTGTGAGGCTCGATGTACTCAGATATCCACATGACATACACCTAATGGTTTTTTTGAAGTTATGGAGCATACCATCCGCTTTAGAGGATGTAAAATGGTACTGGTGTCTCTTCGGAAGGAAGTTTTAATGGAGTTCCACACATCCCCTCCAGCCGTACATACATGGGTGGAGAAGATTTACTAGGATCTGTGATGATAGAACTGGTTTCCAGGAATAAAGAAAGTCATAGCAGAGTTTGTCTCTCGGTTCCTCACTTAACTACAAGTAATGATGAAGCATCAGGTACCAGTAGGCTTAGTTTAGCCTTTAGAGGTCCCAGAGGGGAAGAGTGATGTGATATCCATGAACATTATGACAAAACATCCATGTAAATCCATGGGTCATGATTATATCAAGGTGATCATCGACTGACTCACCATGTCATCCCACATCCTACCCATCAGTGAGTAGGGTTCAATAGAGGTCTTGAGAGACCTCTATGTGTAGGATATTATGTGGTTATATAGTGTAACGTCAATGATTTTCTCTGATCATGATACACATTTTACTTCCTGGCTGTGGAAGGGGTTACAAGAGGCTTTCATGATACATCTTTAATTGAGAACTTCCTTCCATCCTCAGAAAGATGGCCATACTGAGCAGACTAGTCGTTCCCTTGAGGAAATGTTGCGTGCTAGTGTCCTTTACATAGGTCGCAGCTGGGAGGATCACATTCCCTTGGTAGATTTTCCATACAACAAAAAATATCACTCAACTATTGGGATTTCACCTTTCGAGGCGTTGTACGTCAGACCTTGCAGATTGCTTCTGTGCTGGACTGACCCAGGGCTGTCCACACTCATGGGACTAGATATGGTACTGGCTACCACAAAGAAGGATCAGATCATCTAGGAGAGGATGAAGAATTCAAAGTGCAGACCGAAGTCTTATGCCGACGGGAGATGAAGACCTATGGAGTTTGAGGATGGTGACCACGTCTTTCTACGGGTCTCACCCCGATGACGATTGTGGAAATATTCCCGGGGCGACATGTTCTCTCTGAGGTTAATCAGAACCTTTTAGTTCCTCGGTTGTGTTGGTGATATGGCTTACTGCTTATATCCTCCCACTCAGTTGAACTGGGTTCATGAAGACTTCCATGAATCCTAGATGAGAAGATACATGCATGAACCTTCTAACATCATCGACCACAGTGAGCTGGACATCGATGATGGGGCGACGTTTGTGGAGGTTCTATTATAGATTGAGGATCTATAGGAGAGATTATTTTATGTGTGGTAGATACCTTTTGTGTGTGTACGTTGGCATCACAAGAACCTCTAAGAGAGCACATGGAAGCAGGATTCTTAGATTCATGCTCAGTACCCCTAGTTGTTCCATTAGTTTGAGTTGTGGCTTACGGGGACGCAAATCCCTGAGGTGGGGAGAAATTAATGACCTGATATTCTATGTATTTTTTAAATTAAATGAGATTTTTACGAGTCTATTAAAATTGATGGTTCGTGATTCTGAGGCCCGTTGTACCCAGAATAAATTTCTAATCTTTTTTTATGTATGTTCAGTAAATGTGTGCGTGGGTTTGGTAACATTTTAACCGGATCTAGGAATTGAAATTAGAGGGCACTATTGAACACATAGTGTCAGTATTCACTTAATGAGGTCTTCACCGCGAACAACTTTGGTCGAGGTTGAAATTTAGTTTACGTGTATTTTGTGGAAATAAAAATATATTTAAAAATTACTTATGTTTAATTTTTATTCAAACCAATTTACATGGGTTATATAAGTGGGGACCACCCAAAATAAAAACCCCCAAAATGAATTCTAGTGGTGGGGACCACCCAAACACATTTTAATGGGAGGTATCCTTTCATATCCCCTTTTAATTAATTATTATAACTTAAATAAATTATATTTATCAACATTTAATTTTGCCAACTAAAATTAACTAAATGTGTCAAAATTTAATTGTGCTAAAAAAAATTAATATGTTAAAATTATTTTAATTTATATTGGAACCACTTTACCATTGAGAGGGTTGGTGGTTGGAAAAGGAAAAGAGGAGAACATGGGATAATTTAGGACGAACCGATGTCCATCTTCACCTCCTCAGTAACATCAACAAACCTTGGAGGTAGAGGTGTGATTTAAATTAGTCTTCGTTAATTTTCATTCACATTGAATCTCCTCGAATGATCCTCTTGCTACCTCTCTAACGCGGAGGGTACAGGCCAAATGAACATGTCCTGACCTTTCCGCAAATCCATTTTATTTTTTATCTATTCTTCACGATGGAGGAGGATGAAGACCAAAAATGGTGGGTCTTGGGAGTGGCGGTAGGCATTCCGGCCGACTGCGACGAAGGCGGCGGCGCATCTGCATCGCCGGAGAAGAGCTGCGGCAGAGCAAGGGTAGCGTCATGCAGCGGTGGAGCACGTCCGTACCACCCAGAGGATACGTTGCATGAACTTGTGCTATGGAAAAGAGGAGAGGCATGGCTGGATCGACGTCGAGCACCGGTGAAGGCGCGGCTCACGATCACACCAAGTGGGGGAGGACGGCTGGCCGACTGGCCTGCAACAGGACGAGCAGACACCGCACCCCACGCCGCCGCACCGCGGTCTTCCCAACAGGAATGTCTGAACCAAGAGGTTCGGGTCGAATCCCACGGGTAGGGACCAACCCAAGTTAGGTCCCGGTTTGGGCCGGGTTGACCATAACCAGGTCGGGTCGGGTCGGTCACACTGGGTCCGACTAGACCCTGACCCACTTCGACCCTTTTCATTCTTATAGTCATATCATGATCTACGAGGGTCTGTTTGATGAAATGTCCATGGTGTAAAAAACATAGGATCAAGAGGTTCCTTTTGGTATAACCCACTAGGGTTTTGGATAATGTTAGTGGTATGGCTGGGTTGGATCAACCATGAATTTAACTGAGCCCTCAAGACTAAAAGGCTAATAAGTTACATACCGAGTTTCTGATTGATGCACCATCTATTGCATTGAAACCACTTTTACATGGAAGTACATTGAGATATTTCTTCGTGGACTTCATGGTTTTTGGAGTATCCACCTATGGAATGAGGAGAGGACCATCCCAGAATTAGTCGAGATTAGTGCAGGAACCCCATACCTAGCAGTAACACGAGAAAGGGATCATATTTCGGTATGTGCTTGGGATCGGTTTTGGGTCTGTGTTCGAGATTCTTACTTAGATCCTCTCTATGAATCCATGTGGGGATATTCTAGGATAC